>JAAAXO010000645.1:0-283486 GCA_011799875.1 Thinopyrum elongatum | reverse complement strand
GGATGAGGTTGATCAAAATCATAACTACGTGCAACCACCAGCACCAGGTCGTCCACATGCAAATAATCGCAATGGTAGGTCTGCACCACCACTTCAGGTACGAGATCATGACCATCTTCCTAAATTAAAATTGAATATTCCACCATTCGAGGGTAGATATGTTCCTGATATATATCTTACTTGGGAGTTAGAAACTGAACAACATTTTACATGTTTACAATATCCCGAGGAACGACGTGTTGCTGCTGCTGTTTGTGCTTTCACTAGTTTTGCATGTGTATGGTGGTCTGAACATTGTAGATTATATCCTATTCCAGCTACGTGGGCTGCTTTGAAAACTGCTATGCGTACTCGTTGGGTTCCACCATATTATCAACGTGAATTACTTCAAAAATTGCAGCGCTTAAGACAAGGAAAAAATTCTGTAGAAGAATATTATCAGGAATTACAAACTGGCATGATTAGATGTGGTATTGTTGACGAGAATGAAGCTATGCTTGCACGTTTCATGGGTGGATTAAATAGAGAGATTCAGACCATTCTAGAGTATAAGGAGTATAATAATATCACTCGTTTATTCCATCTTGCTTGTAAAGCTGAACGTGAAGTGCGGGATCGACAGGCATTGGCGCGAACTAATTTTTCTGCAGGTCGATCTTCATCATGGACACCACGTGCCTCCTCTACTCCCACACGTCCTACTGCGGCACCACTGACTTCAGCCGCCAATTCCAACCGAGATACAAGAAAACAGGCACCACCACCACCATCTGCCAGGAGTACACCTTCTGGGCCTGCCCAGATCTCTTCTTCATCTATGGCATCAACAGGGCACACACATGATATTATTTGTCGTCGTTGTAAGGGAAGAGGTCATTATGCGAGAGAATGCCAATCTCCGCGTGTTATGATTGCTACTGAGGATGGTGGGTATGAGTCCGCTAGTGATTATGATGAGGAGACTTTGGCTCTTATTACAAGTGAAGAACACGGTGGAGATGATTCTGATCATGAGACGCAATACATGGCTCCTGAAGACGCTGACAGGTATGAATATTTAGTTGCTCAACGTGTTTTGAGTGTGCAGGTCACACAAGCTGAGCAAAATCAGAGGCATAATTTGTTCCATACAAAGGGAGTTGTGAAGGAACGTTCTGTTCGCGTCATCATAGATGGAGGGAGCTGCAACAGCTTGGCTAGCATGGAGATGGTGGAGAAGCTATCTCTCTCCACAAGACCACATCCACATCCTTACTATATCCAATGGTTCAACAACAGCGGCAAGGTTAAGGTAACACGTACTGTTCGTGTGCATTTTAGTATCTCTACATATGCTGATTATGTTGATTGTGATGTGGTACCCATGCAAGCATGTTCATTATTACTTGGTACACCATGGCAATTTGATAAAAATTCTGTACACCATGGTAGAAACAATCAGTATACTCTTGTTCATAAGGATAAACATATTACTTTGCTTCCTATGACTCCTGATTCTATTTTGAAAGATGATATTAATAGAGCTAGTAAAGCAAAGCAGGAGAAAAATAAGAGTGAAAATCAGATTGTGGCAAAAGAATTTGAGCAACAAATGAAGCCTAATAATAAACCATCTAGTGTTGCTTCTGAAATTAAATTGAAAAGTGCATGCTTACTTGCCACCAAATCTGATATTGATGAGCTAGATTTCAGCAATTCTGTTTGCTATGCTTTTGTGTGCAAAGAGGCGTTATTTTCATTCGAGGACGTGCCTTCCTCTTTGCCTCCTGCGGTCACTAACATTTTGCAGGAGTTCGCTGACGTCTTTCCACAAGACGTGCCACCGGGATTACCACCTATTCGCGGGATTGAGCATCAGATTGACTTAATTCCCGGTGCTTCGTTGCCAAACCGTGCACCATACCGTATCAATCCAGAGGAGACGAAGGAGATTATGCGTCAAGTACAGGAGTTGCTCGACAAAGGTTATATACGCGAATCCCTTAGTCCTTGTGCTGTTCCTATTATTCTAGTGCCGAAAAAGGATGGTACATCGCGTATGTGTGTTGATTGTAGAGGCATTAATAATATTACTATTCGTTATCGTCATCCTATTCCTAGACTAGATGATATGCTTGATGAATTGAGTGGCTCTACAATATTCTCCAAAGTTGATTTGCGTAGTGGATACCATCAAATTCGTATGAAATTGGGGGATGAATGGAAAACAGCATTTAAAACAAAGTTTTGATTATATGAGTGGTTAGTCATGCCTTTTGGGTTAACTAATGCACCTAGTACTTTCATGAGATTAATGAACGAAGTTTTACGTGCTTTCATTGGACGATTTGTGGTAGTCTATTTTGATGATATACTGATTTATAGCAGATCTTTGGAGGAACATTTGGAACATTTACGTGCTGTTTTTATTGCTTTACGTGATGCACGTTTGTTTGGTAACCTTGGGAAGTGCACCTTTTGCACCGACCGAGTATCTTTTCTTGGCTATGTTGTTACTCCACAGGGAATTGAAGTTGATAAAGCCAAGATTGAAGCTATTGAGAGTTGGCCACAGCCCAAAACGGTCACTCAAGTGAGGAGTTTTCTTGGACTTGCTGGTTTCTATAGGCGTTTTGTGAGAGATTTCAGCACCATTGCTGCACCTCTCAATGAGCTTACAAAGAAGGATGTGCCTTTTGTTTGGGGTACCTCACAGGAAGAAGCCTTCACGGTATTGAAAGATAAGTTGACACATGCTCCTTTACTCCAACTTCCTGATTTTAATAAGACTTTTGAGCTTGAATGTGATGCTAGTGGAATTGGATTAGGAGGTGTTTTATTACAAGATGGCAAACATGTTGCATACTTTTCTGAAAAATTGAGTGGGCCTAGTCTGAACTATTCTACTTATGATAAAGAATTATATGCTCTTGTTCGGACCTTAGAAACATGGCAACATTATTTATGGCCTAAAGAATTTGTTATACATTCTGATCATGAATCTTTGAAACACATTAAAAGTCAAGCAAAACTGAACCGTAGACATGCTAAATGGGTTGAATTTATTGAGACTTTCCCTTATGTCATTAAACACAAGAAGGGTAAAGAAAATGTTATTGCTGATGCATTGTCTCGTCGTTATACTATGCTTTCACAACTTGACTTTAAAATATTTGGTTTGGAGACCATCAAAGATCAATATGTGCATGATGCTGAATTTAAAGATGTATTGCAGAATTGTAAGGAAGGGAGAACATGGAACAATTTCGTCGTTAACGATGGATTTGTGTTTCGTGCTAACAAGCTATGCATTCCAGCTAGCTCCGTTCGTCTTTTGTTGTTGCAGGAGGCGCATGGAGGAGGATTAATGGGACACTTTGGCGTGAAGAAGACGGAGGATATACTTGCTACACATTTCTTTTGGCCAAAGATGAGACGGGATGTTGAGCGTTTTGTTGCTCGCTGCACTACATGTCAAAAAGCTAAGTCACGACTCAATCCTCATGGTTTATATATGCCTTTGCCTGTACCTAGTGTTCCTTGGGAGGATATATCTATGGACTTTGTTTTAGGTTTACCTCGAACAAAGAAGGGGAGGGATAGCATATTTGTTGTCGTGGATAGGTTCTCGAAAATGGCACACTTTATACCATGTCATAAAAGCGATGATGCTGTTAATGTTGCTGATTTGTTCTTTCGTGAAATTATACGCTTGCATGGTGTGCCAAATACTATTGTTCAGATCGTGATACTAAATTTCTTAGCCACTTTTGGAGATGTTTATGGGCTAAGTTGGGGACTAAACTGCTTTTTAGTACTACATGTCACCCCCAAACTGATGGACAAACTGAAGTAGTCAATAGAACATTGTCTACTATGCTTAGGGCTGTTTTGAAGAATAACAAGAAAATGTGGGAAGAATGCTTGCCTCATATTGAATTTGCTTATAATCGTTCATTGCATTCTACTACTAAGATGTGTCCTTTTGAAATTGTGTATGGTTTCCTTCCTCGTGCACCAATTGATTTGTTGCCTCTTCCATCTTCGGAGAAGGTTAATTTTGATGCTAAACAACGTGCTGAATTGATCTTAAAAATGCATGAGTTAACTAAGGAGAACATTGAGCGTATGAATGCTAAATATAAACTTGCTGGAGATAAGGGTAGAAAACATGTTGTGTTTGCACCTGGAGATCTTGTTTGGTTACATTTGCGTAAGGATAGATTTCCTGATTTGCGCAAATCAAAGCTAATGCCACGTGCTGATGGTCCTTTTAAGGTGTTAGAGAAAATAAATGATAATGCATATAAACTTGAGCTGCCTGCAGATTTTGGGGTTAGTCCCACTTTTAACATTGCAGATCTGAAGCCTTATTTGGTGATGAGGACATGACTACCTTGGATACGACCAAAAATATTGCATACATGTATATTTGTGAGGTGTATGGGACATTTGTACAATTCACATATGAAGATAAGGGAAAAAGAGAAGTTTAGTTGCTGTTCAAAAAGTCCTCTCACGTCACTTTTGGGCCAAGAGAAGATAGAGTCCAAGTCTCTCACGTTCTGGATTCAGATTCGGACTGCACAGACATACCTGACTCAAAATGCCAAGAACTTTTTCATACGGACTCCGAATTGGGTAATTCTTTTTTTCTTGGAAAGTAGATTTCGTGCTCTTTCCAAGCCAATTGGATTCACCTTAAAATTCGTCCGGAGCGTTGAGTTATCAATGAAACAATCTGACGCTGCAGCAGAATCCGAGTCAAACTATAAGTCCAAAGGTGTTGCATCACCTCCACTTGGGCCCATGAGCCTTGTACGACCTAGGGTTAGTTTTAGGCTGCCTTGGGACGTCCTCCCACCTCCTTGGCCGCCACCCCTTACTCCTATATAAGTAGATCCATCTAGTAGCTTTTTCCTTGGGTTTTGTTTAGATTAAAAGTTCGCCATAGCTGCAACTTCGCGTACTTCGTTTGTGTTCAACGACCAGACCAAGACGTCACAGAACCCCACCTTGATCAATAAAGCTTTCATCTTATATTCGCAATATCCAGATTGCAAATCTTAGTTTCTTGCTTGTTCTTCGTTTGCTTGCAGGAGATAGACCCTCGTGGTCAGGTTGATTGTGCTCCGGCGTGGTCAATAACCTCTCGGAGTTGGTTTAGCGATTGCTAAGGCGCGACGTCCTCGCACGTTCGTAGTCGGATCGTCAAAGTCTACTCCACCAAAAACGATAGCTATCATCTCATCGAAAGATCGGGACACCCTCGCCTCTATCAGAAACCATACACAATTTCAAAAGGACACATCTTAGTAGTAGAATGCAATGAACGATTATAAGCAAATTCAATATGAGGCAAGCATTCTTCCCACATTTTCTTGTTATTCTTCAAAACAGCCCTAAGCATAGTAGACAATGTTCTATTGACTACTTCAGTTTGTCCATCAGTTTGGGGGTGACATGTAGTACTAAAAAGCAGTTTAGTCCCCAACTTAGCCCATAAACATCTCCAAAAGTGGCTAAGAAATTTAGTATCACGATCTGAAACAATAGTATTTGGCACACCATGCAAGCGTATAATTTCACGAAAGAACAAATCAGCAACATTAACAGCATCATCGCTTTTATGACATGGTATAAAGTGTGCCATTTTCGAGAACCTATCCACGACAACAAATATGCTATCCCTCCCCTTCTTTGTTCGAGGTAAACCTAAAACAAAGTCCATAGATATATCCTCCCAAGGAACACTAGGTACAGGCAAAGGCATATATAAACCATGAGGATTGAGTCGTGACTTAGCTTTTTGACATGTAGTGCAGCGAGCAACAAAGCGCTCAACATCCCGTCTCATCTTTGGCCAAAAGAAATGTGTAGCAAGTACATCCTCCGTCTTCTTTACGCCAAAGTGCCCCATTAATCCTCCTCCATGCGCCTCCTGCAACAACAAAAGACGAACGGAGCAAGCTGGAATGCATAGCTTGTTAGCACGAAACACAAATCCATCGTTAACGACGAACTTGTTCCATGTTCTCCCTTCTTTACAATTCTGCAATACATCTTTAAATTCAGCATCATGCACATATTGATCTTTGATGGTCTCCAAACCAAATATTTTAAAGTCAAGTTGTGAAAGCATAGTATAACAACGAGACAATGCATCAGCAATAACATTTTCTTTACCCTTCTTGTGTTTAATGACATAAGGGAAAGTCTCAATGAATTCAACCCATTTAGCATGTCTACGGTTCAGTTTGGCTTGACTTTTAATATTTTTCAAAGATTCATGATCAGAATGAATAACAAATTCTTTGGGCCATAAATAATGTTGCCATGTTTTCAAAGTCCGAACAAGAGCATATAATTCCTTATCATAAGTAGAGTAATTCAGACTAGGCCCACTCAATTTTTCAGAAAAGTATGCAACAGGTTTGCCATCTTGTAATAACACACCTCCTAATCCAATTCCACTAGCATCACATTCAAGCTCAAAAGTCTTATTAAAATCAGGAAGTTGGAGTAAAGGAGCATGTGTTAACTTATCTTTCAACACCGTGAAGGCTTCTTCCTGTGCGGTACCCCAAACAAAAGGCACATCCTTCTTTGTAAGCTCGTTGAGAGGTGCAGCAATGGTACTGAAATCTCTCACAAAACGCCTATAGAAACTAGCGAGGCCAAGGAAACTCCTCACTTGTGTGACCGTTTTGGGCTGCGGCCAACTCTCAATAGCTTCAATCTTGGCTTTATCAACTTCAATTCCCTGTGGAGTAACAACATAGCCAAGAAAAGATACTCGGTCGGTGCAAAAGGTGCACTTCCCAAGGTTACCAAACAAACGTGCATCACGTAGAGCAATAAAAACAACACGTAAATGTTCCAAATGTTCCTCCAAAGATCTGCTATAAATCAATATATCATCAAAGTAAACTACCACAAATCATCCAATGAAAGCACGTAAAACTTCGTTCATTAATCTCATGAAAGTACTAGGCGCATTAGTTAACCCAAAAGGCATGACTAACCACTCATATAAACCGAACTTAGTTTTAAATGCTGTTTTCCATTCATCTCCCAATTTCATACGAATTTGATGGTATCCACTACGCAAATCAACTTTGGAGAATACTGTAGAGCCACTCAATTCATCAAGCATATCATCTAGCCTAGGAAAAGGATGACGATAACGAATAGTAATATTATTAATGCCTCTACAATCAACACACATACGCGACGTACCATCCTTTTTTGGCACTAGTATAATAGGAACAGCACAAGGACTAAGAGATTCGCGTATATAACCTTTGTCGAGCAGCTCCTGTACTTGACGCATAATCTCCTTCGTCTCCTCTGGATTGGTACGGTATGGCGCACGGTTTGGCAACGAAGCACCGGGAATTAAGTCAATCTGATGCTCAATCCCGCGAATAGGTGGTAATCCCGGTGGCACGTCTTGTGGAAAGACGTCAGCGAACTCCTGCAAAATGTTAGTGACCGCAGGAGGCAAAGAGGAAGGCACGTCCTCGAATGAAAATAACGCCTCTTTGCACACAAAAGCATAGCAAACAGAATTGCTGAAATCTAGCTCATCAATATCAGATTTGGTGGCAAGTAAGCATGCACTTTTCAATTTAATTTCAGAAGCAACACTAGATGGTTTATTATTAGGCTTCATTTGTTGCTCAAATTATTTTGCCACAATCTGATTTTCACTCTTATTTTTCTCCTGCTTTGCTTTACTAGCTCTATTAATATCATCTTTCAAAATAGAATCAGGAGTCATAGGAAGCAAAGTAATATGTTTATCCTTATGAACAAGAGTATACTGATTGTTTCTACCATGGTGTACAGAATTTTTATCAAATTGCCATGGTCTACCAAGTAATAATGAACATGCTTGCATGGGTACCACATCACAATCAACATAATCAGCATTTGTAGAGATACTAAAATGCACACGAACAGTACGTGTTACCTTAACCTTGCCGCTGTTGTTGAACCATTGGATATAGTAAGGATGTGGATGTGGTCTTGTGGTGAGAGATAGCTTCTCCACCATCTCCATGCTAGCCAAGTTGTTGCAGCTCCTTCCATCTATGATGACGCGAACAGAACGTTCCTTCACAACTCCCTTTGTATGGAACAAATTATGCCTCTGATTTTGCTCAGCTTGTGTGACCTGCACACTCAAAACACGTTGAGCAACTAAACATTCATACCTGTCAGCGTCTTCAGGAGCCATGTATTGCGTCTCATGATCAGGATCATCTCCACCGTGTTCTTCACTTGTAATAAGAGCCAAAGTCTCCTCATCATAATCACTAGCGGACTCATACCCACCATCCTCAGTAGCAATCATAACACGCGGAGAGTGGCATTCTCTCGCATAATGACCTCTTCCCTTACAACGACGACAAATAATATCATGTGTGAGCCCTGTTGATGCCATAGATGAAGAAGAGCTCTGGGCAGGCCCAGAAGGTGTACTCTTGGCAGATGGTGGTGGTGGTGCCTGTTTTCTTGTATCTCGGTTGGAATTGGCGGCTGAAGTCAGTGGTGCCGCAGTAGGACGTGTGGGAGTAGAGGAGGCACGCGGTGTCCATGATGAAGATCGACCTACAGAAAAATTAGTTCGCGCCAATGTCTGTCGATCCTGCACTTCACGTTCAGCTTTACAAGCAAGATGGAATAAACGAGTGATATTATTATACTCCTTATACTCTAGAATGGTCTGAATCTCTCTATTTAATCCACCCATGAAACGTGCAAGCATAGCTTCATTCTCCTCAACAATACCACATCTAATCATGCCAGTTTGTAATTCCTGATAATATTCTTCTACAGATTTTTTTCCTTGTCTTAAGCGCTGCAATTTTTGAAGTAATTCACGTTGATAATATGGTGGAACCCAACGAGTACGCATAGCAGTTTTCAAAGCAGCCCACGTAGCTGGAATAGGATATAATCTACAATGTTCAGACCACCATACACATGCAAAACTAGTGAAAGCACAAACAGCAGCAGCAACACGTCGTTCCTCGGGATATTGTAAACATGTAAAACGTTGTTCAGTTTCTAACTCCCAAGTAAGATATATATCAGGAACATATCTACCCTCGAATGGTGGAATATTCAATTTTAATTTAGGAAGATGGTCATGATCTCGTACCTGAAGTGGTGGTGCAGACCTACCATTGCGATTATTTGCATGTGGACGGCCTGGTGCTGGTGGTTGCACGTAGTTATGATTTTGATCAACCTCGTCCTCATAATCGCCCGCGTAATCATCCTCCTCCTCGGCACCAGTAGCAGCAGGAGCAGGAGCCAAAGAAGCATCAACAGTAGGTACAGCAGCACCAGAAGTTTGGCCATCCTCAAGAGGAACACGCTTCGCTCGTCCGAACTGATTTGGAAGGGGGCGTTGTTGTTGTCGTTGCAGAGGTGCGACAGGTGCAGCCGGTGGTGGTTGGGGAAGACGCGTGAGCAATTCATTAAACTTGTTATCCAGCTTTGTCTCGAACGACTTCTCCATGCCATCTATCTTCTCCATGGCCTCTTCAAATCTGTTTAGCACATCTCCCACCTGGCCACTCATCATTTGCTGAAATTTATCATGCAACTCCTTGTTCGTCATGTTCTCCCAGTCAATCTCGTCGGCTTGTGATCCTGCCATGGTTAGCAGCAATAGAAACACACAAGAATATGATCCTACAGACTACCAGAAAGTGGTGGTGGTGTGGTGTGGTGTCACAAATCCGTCAAGCAAATCTCAAATTCTTACCAGTTCTTACCCAGCAGCAGGTGGTGATCGGCAACCTTTGTAGTCAAAACTCTCAGAGCTTGGACAGAGCGATTGCCAGGTGGTGTCAAACGCACGATGTAGATGTATGTGGAGCTGGGAAGGCTTATGATATGGTAGCAAAAAGGGTCAGCAATAATCAATTCAGAGATGCAATGTTGAATAAACTCTCAACGACGGTACTGTGCTGGTCCTAGGCTAGACCGTGCTAGAGACGCGAGCCTAGAACACTAACAAAAATCACGGCGCTGCACGTAAACAAGGGAGGAGCACACTCTGAATTTTTTTCTTTTTTTTTTTTGCTCCGCAACAATTTTTTTTCGAAAAAGTCTACAAATGGTCTAAAAACTGCCTAGCCAGAATTTTCCAGACTTAGTTTTTTTTTTTTTTGAAACTGGAACTATTTTTCTTCTGCGGGTAGCACGAAAATTGGGGAATCCGACTTGTTCACGACTCGTAGTATCGCGTGATCTGGAACTCTAAAATAAAGGAATAAATACTGGACTCGGACTAGGACTGGTGGCAGAGATGAATCTGGTGGAACTCGGACTGGTGATGGTATATGACGGTAGTATATGTGGGCTCGGATTGGTGGTGGTATATGGACTCGGATCGGTGGTGGTATATGGACTCGGATCGGTGGTGGTATATGGACTCAGAGAAATAGCAGATAAGCTGTGGTGGTATATGGTAGGGGCGATGATGATGGTGCGGCGGCGGCGTGACAACTTGTGAACAGAACTCAAAACTCTAAAGAACTAGACGCTAAGACCAGCAACTTGACACGACGATGCAACCGCAAATTCAACAAAGCAAAAACCCGAAAAAGATTATGCAAAGGCTCAGATTGGTTCGGATATGATGAACTAACCCTAAATTTTTTTTTGGCTTTTTCCTGGACTGTAGGTATGAAGAACAGACTCGATCTAAACTACGAAAAACTATAAATCTCACCGAGCAACCTGGGAATCTGATACCACTTGATAGAGGCGAGGGTGTCCCGATCTTTCGATGAGATGATATCTATCGTTTTTGGTGGAGTAGACTTTGACGATCCGACTACGAACGTGCGAGGACGTCGCGCCTTAGCAATCGCTAAACCAACTCCGAGAGGTTATTGACCACGCCGGAGCACAATCAACCTGACCCCGAGGGTCTATCTCCTGCAAGCAAACGAAGAACAAGCAAGAAACTAAGATTTGCAATCTGGATATTGCGAATATAAGATGAAAGCTTTATTGATCGAGGTGGGGTTCTGTGACGTCTTGGTCTGGTCGTTGAACACAAACGAAGTACGCGAAGTTGCAGCTATGGCGAACTTTTAATCTAAACAAAACCCAAAGTCTAAACGGTGCCCTAAGGGCTGTATATATGGAGGAAGAGGGGGGGGGTTTCGTGGCCCTTGAAGGAGGGGTCCGAAACCAACCCTATCTCTTGTTTCCCCACACATACGGACTCTAAAAATAGCCTATACTCAAGTATTTCGAAATTACATGGGCCTGGCCCAATAATAAGGTGACGCAGCACCTATAATAGCCTCTGGACGAAATTTATGAAGTGGCATCTTGTATATTTCGTCCAAGGCTTCCTGCACTCCTTATGGTGGCTTCAAAGTCCTGAAATCATCACTTGTAACTCCGTTCTTGTTCCCCTTGCGCATGCCATGATCTCCATGCTTGAACTTGCTCCAAGGTTCCTCTTTCTTGTCCAAGCTAGGCCCTTCATTTGTAAGCAAAACAAATGTATCCAATTTAGGCAGCATCATATTCTCATGAACATTAGAATCATTACCAAGAAACGAAAGTACCTGATAATTTAATTGGCGTGCGCGAGCTCTAGTAATTGGTCCAGTATGTATAGCAGCAGGGGCTGTGGGTGTAACAATGGTATTGATGTCCTCATCATCCTCCCCTTCTTGAAATGAAGTCGTCCTCGACGGAAGCTCATCTTCCTCACCCAAATAAGGCTTCAAATCTGCAATGTTAAAAGTGGGACTAACCCCAAAATCTGCAGGCAGCTCAAGTTTATATGCATTATCATTTATTTTCTCTAACACCTTAAAAGGACCATCAGCACGTGGCATTAGCTTTGATTTGCGCAAATCAAGAAATCTATCCTTACGCAAATGTAACCAAACAAGATCTCGAGGTGCAAACACAACATGTTTTCTACCCTTATCTCCAGAAAGTTTATATTTAGCATTCATACGCTCAATGTTCTCCTTAGTTAACTCATGCATTTTTAAGATCAATTCAGCACGTTGTTTAGCATCAAAATTAACCTTCTCCGAAGATGGAAGAGGCAACAAATCAATGGGTGCACGAGGTAGGAAACCATATACAATTTCAAAAGGGCACATCTTAGTAGTAGAATGCAATGAACGATTATAAGCAAATTCAATATGAGGCAGGCATTCTTCCCACATTTTCTTATTATTCTTCAAAATAGCGCTAAGCATAGTAGACAAAGTTCTATTGACTACTTCAGTTTGTCCATCAGTTTGGGGGTGACAAGTAGTACTAAAAAGCAGTTTAGTCCCCAACTAAGCCCATAAACATCTCCAAGAGTGGCTAAGAAATTTAGTATCACGATCTGAAACAATAGTATTTGGCACACCATGCAAGCGAATAATTTCATGAAAGAACAAATCAGCAACATTAGCAGCATCATCGGTTTTATGACATGGTATAAAGTGTGCCATTTTCGAAAATCTATCCACGACAACAAATATGCTATCCCTCCCCTTCTTTGTTCGAGGTAAACCTAAAACAAAGTCCATAGATATATCCTCCCAAGGAACACTAGGTACAGGCAAAGGCATATATAAACCATGAGGATTGAGTCGTGACTTAGCTTTTTGACAAGTAGTGCACCGAGCAACAAAACGCTCAACATCCCGTCTCATCTTTGGCCAAAAGAAATGTGTAGCAAGTACATCCTCCGTCTTCTTTACGCCAAAGTGTCCCATTAATCCTCCTCCATGCGCCTCCTGCAACAACAAAAGACGAACAGAGCTAGCTGGAATGCATAGCTTGTTAGCACGAAAAACAAATCCATCGTTAACGACAAACTTGTTCCATGTTCTCCCTTCTTTATAATTCTGCAATACATCTTTAAATTCAGCATCATGCACATATTGATCTTTGATGGTCTCCAAACCAAATATTTTAAAGTCAAGTTGTGAAAGCATAGTATAACGACGAGACAAAGCATCAGCAATAACATTTTCTTTACCCTTCTTGTGTTTAATGACATAAGGGAAAGTCTCAATGAATTCAACCCATTTAGCATGTCTACGGTTCAGTTTGGCTTGACTTTTAATATGTTTCAAAGATTCATGATCAGAATGAATAACACATTCTTTGGGCCATAAATAATGTTGCCATGTTTCCAAAGTCCGAACAAGAGCATATAATTCCTTATCATAAGTAGAGTAATTCAGACTAGGCCCACTCAATTTTTCAGAAAAGTATGCAACAGGTTTGCCATCTTGTAATAACACACCTCCTAATCCAATTCCACTAGCATCACATTCAAGCTCAAAAGTCTTATTAAAATCAGGAAGTTGGAGTAAAGGAGCATGTGTTAACTTATCTTTCAGCAGCATGAAGGCTTCTTCCTGTGCGGTACCCCAAACAAAAGGCACATCCTTCTTTGTAAGCTCGTTGAGAGGTGCAGCAATGGTACTGAAATCTCTCACAAAACGCCTATAGAAACCAGCGAGGCCAAGGAAACTCCTCACTTGTGTGACTGTTTTGGGCTGCGGCCAACTCTCAATAGCTTCAATCTTGGCTTTATCAACTTCAATTCCCTGTGGAGTAACAACATAGCCAAGAAAAGATACTCGGTCGGTGCAAAAGGTGCACTTCCCAAGGTTACCAAACAAACGTGCATCACGTAGAGCAATAAAAACAGCACGTAAATGTTCCAAATGTTCGTCCAAAGATCTGCTATAAATCAATATATCATCAAAGTAAACTACCACAAATCGTCCAATGAAAGCATGTAAAACATCGTTCATTAATCTCATGAAAGTACTAGGTGCATTAGTTAACCCAAAAGGCATGACTAACCACTCATATAATCCAAACTTTGTTTTAAATGCTGTTTTCCATTCATCCCCCAATTTCATACGAATTTGATGGTATCCACTACGCAAATCAACTTTGGAGAATATTGTAGAGCCACTCAATTCATCAAGCATATCATCTAGCCTAGGAATAGGATGACGATAATGAATAGTAGTATTATTAATGCCTCTACAATCAACACACATACGCGACGTACCATCCTTTTTTGGCACTAGTATAATAGGAACAGCACAAGGACTAAGAGATTCGCGTATATAACCTTTGTCGAGCAGCTCCTGTACTTGACACATAATCTCCTTCGTCTCCTCTGGATTGGTACGGTATGGCGCACGGTTTGGCAAGGAAGCACCGGGAATTAAGTCAATCTGATGCTCAATCCCGCGAATAGGTGGTAATCCCGGTGGCACGTCTTGTGGAAAGACGTCAGCGAACTCCTGTAAAATGTTAGTGACAGCAGGAGGCAAAGAGGAAGGCACGTCCTCGAATGAAAATAATGCCTCTTTGCACACAAAAGCATAGCAAACAGATTTGCTTAAATCTAGCTCATCAATATCAGATTTGGTGGCAAGTAAACACGCATTTTTCAATTTAATTTCAGAAGCAACACTAGATGTTTTATTATTAGGCTTCATTTGTTGCTCAAATTCTTTTGCCACAATCTGATTTTCACTCTTATTTTTCTCCTGTTTTGCTTTACTAGCTCTATTAATATCATCTTTCAAAATAGAATCAGGAGTCATAGGAAGCAAAGTAATATGTTTATCCTTAAGAACAAGAGTATACTGATTGTTTCTCCCATGGTGTACAGAATTTTTATCAAATTGCCATGGTCTACCAAGTAATAAGGAACATGCTTGCATGGGTACCACATCACAATCAACATAATCAGCATATGTAGAGATACTAAAATGCACACGAACAGTACGTGTTACCTTAACCTTGCCGCTGTTGTTGAACCATTGGATATAGTAAGGATGTGGATGTGGTCTTGTGGTGAGAGATAGCTTCTCCACCATCTCCATGCTAGCCAAGTTGTTGCAGCTCCCTCCATCTATGATGACGCGAACAAAACGTTCCTTCACAACTCCCTTTGTATGGAACAAATTATGCCTCTGATTTTGCTCAGCTTGTGTGACCTGCACACTCAAAACACGTTGAGCAACTAAACATTCATACCTGTCACCGTCTTCAGGAGCCATGTATTGCATCTCATGATCAGAATCATCTCCACCGTGTTCTTCACTTGTAATAAGAGCCAAAGTCTCCTCATCATAGTCACTAGCGGACTCATACCCACCATCCTCAGTAGCAATCATAACACGCGGAGATTGGCATTCTCTGGCATAATGACCTCTTCCCTTACAACGACGACAAATAATATCATGTGTGTGCCCTGTTGATGCCATAGATGAAGAAGAGCTCTGGGCAGGCCCAGAAGGTGTACTCTTGGCAGATGGTGGTGGTGGTGCCTGTTTTCTTGTATCTCGGTTGGAGTTGGCCGCTGAAGTCAGTGGTGCTGCAGTAGGACGTGTGGGAGTAGAGGAGGCACGCGGTGTCCATGATGAAGATCGACCTGCAGAAAAATTAGTTCGCGCCAATGCCTGTCGATCCTGCACTTCACGTTCAGCTTTACAAGCAAGATGGAATAAACGAGTGATATTATTATACTCCTTATACTCTAGAATGGTCTGAATCTCTCTATTTAATCCACCCATGAAACGTGCAAGCATAGCTTCATTCTCCTCAACAATACCACATCTAATCATGCCAGTTTGTAATTCCTGATAATATTCTTCTACAGAATTTTTTCCTTGTCTTAAGCGCTGCAATTTTTGAAGTAATTCACGTTGATAATATGGTGGAACCCAACGAGTACGCATAGCAGTTTTCAAAGCAGCCCACGTAGCTGGAATAGGATATAATCTACAATGTTCAGACCACCATACACATGCAAAACTAGTGAAAGCACAAACAGCAGCAGCAACACGTCGTTCCTCGGGATATTGTAAACATGTAAAACGTTGTTCAGTTTCTAACTCCCAAGAAAGATATATGATGAGGACATCAATACCATTGTTACACCCACAGCCCCTGCTTCTATACATACTGGACCAATTACTAGAGCTCGCGCACGCCAATTAAAATATCAGGTACTTTCGTTTCTTGGTAATGATTCTAAAGTTCATGAGAATATGATGCTGCCTAAATTGGATACATTTGTTTTGCTTACAAATGAAGGGCCTAGCTTGGACAAGAAAGAGGAACCTTGGAGCAAGTTCAAGCATGGAGATGATGGCATGCACAAGGGGAACAAGAACGGAGTTACAAGTGATGATTTCAGGACTTTGAAGCCACCATAATGAGTGCAGGAAGCCTTGGACGAAATATCCAAGATGTCACTTCATAAATTTCGTCCAGAGGCTATTATGGGTGCTGCGTCACCTTATTATTGGGCCAGGCCCATGTAATTTCGAAATACTTGAGTATAGGCTGTTTTTAGAGTCCGTATGTGTGGGGAAACAAGAGATAGGGTTGGTTTCGGACCCCTCCTTCAAGGGCCACGAAATCCCCTCCTCTTCCTCAATATATACAGCCCTTAGGGCACCGTTTAGACTTTGGGTTTTGTTTAGATTAAAAGTTCACCATAGCTGCAACTTCGCGTACTTCGTTTGTGTTCAACGACCAGACCAAGACGTCACAGAACCCCACCTTGATCAATAAAGCTTTCATCTTATATTCGCAATATCCAGATTGCAAATCTTAGTTTCTTGCTTGTTCTTCGTTTGCTTGCAGGAGATAGACCCTCGTGGTCAGGTTGATTGTGCTCCGGCGTGGTCAATAACCTATCGGAGTTGGTTTAGCGATTGCTAAGGCGCGACGTCCTCGCACGTTCGTAGTCGGATCGTCAAAGTCTACTCCACCAAAAACGATAGCTATCATCTCATCGAAAGATCGGGACACCCTCGCCTCTATCAAGTGGTATCAGATTCCCAGGTTGCTCGGTGAGATTTACAGTTTTTCGTAGTTTAGATCGAGTCTGTTCTTCATACCTACAGTCCAGGAAAAAGCCAAAAAAAAATTTAGGGTTAGTTCATCATATTCGAACCAATCTGAGCCTTTGCATAATCTTTTTAGGGTTTTTGCTTTGTTGAATTTGCGGTTGCATCGTCGTGTCAAGTTGCTGGTCTTAGCGTCTAGTTCTTTAGAGTTTTGAGTTCTGTTCACAAGTTGTCACGCCGCCGCCGCACCATCATCATCGCCCCTACCATATACCACCACCGCTTATCTGCTATTTCTCTGAGTCCATATACCACCACCGATCCGAGTCCATATACCTCCACCGATCCGAGTCCATATACCACCACCAATCCGAGCCCACATATACTACCATCATATACCATCACCAGTCCGAGTTCCACCAGATTCATCTCCGTCACCAGTCCTAGTCCGAGTCCAGTATTTATTCCTTTATTTTCGAGTTCCAGATCACGCGATACTACGAGTCATGAACAAGTCGGATTCCCCAATTTTCGTGCTACCCGCAGAAGAAAAATAGTTCCAGTTTCAAAAAAAAAAATCTGGAAAATTCTGGCTAGGCAGTTTTTAGACCATTTGTAGATTTTTTCGAAAAAAAAATCGTTGCGGAGCAAAAAAAAAAAGAAAAAAAAATTCAGAGTGTGCTCCTCCCTTGTTTACGTGCAGCGCCGTGATTTTTGTTAGTGTTCTAGGCTCGCGTCTCTAGCACGGTCTAGCCTAGGACCAGCACAGTACCGTCGTTGAGCGTTTATTCAACATTGCATCTCTGAATTGATTATTGCTGACCCTTTTTGCTACCATATCATAAGCCTTCCCAGCTCCACATACATCTACATCGTCCGTTTGACACCACCTGGCAATCGCTCTGTCCAAGCTTTGAGAGTTTTGACTACAAAGGTTGCCGATCACCACCTGCTGCTGGGTAAGAACTGGTAAGAATTAGAGATTTGCTTGACGGATTTGTGACACCACACCACCACCACTTTCTAGTAGTCTGTAGGATCATATTCTTGTGTGTTTCTATTGCTGCTAACCATGGCAGGATGACAAGCCGACGAGATTGACTGGGAGAACATGACGAACAAGGAGTTGCATGATAAATTTCAGCAAATGATGAGTGGCCAGGTGGGAGATGTGCTCAACTGATGAGGACATCAATACCATTGTTACACCCACAACCCCTGCTTCTATACATACTGGACCAATTACTAGAGCTCGTGCACGCCAATTAAAATATCAGGTACTTTCGTTTCTTGGTAATGATTCTAAAGTTCATGAGAATATGATGCTGCCTAAATTGGATACATTTGTTTTGCTTACAAATGAAGGGCCTAGCTTGGACAAGAAAGAGGAACCTTGGAGCAAGTTCAAGCATGGAGATGATGGCATGCACAAGGGGAACAAGAACGGAGTTACAAGTGATGATTTCAGGACTTTGAAGCCACCATAATGAGTGCAGGAAGCCTTGGACGAAATATACGAGATGTCACTTCATAAATTTCGTCCAGAGGCTATTATAGGTGCTGCGTCACCTTATTATTGGGCCAGGCCCATGTAATTTCGAAATACTTGAGTATAGGCTGTTTTTAGAGTCCGTATGTGTGGGGAAACAAGAGATAGGGTTGGTTTCGGACCCCTCCTTCAAGGGCCACGAAATCCCCTCCTCTTCCTCCATATATACAGCCCTTAGGGCACCGTTTAGACTTTGGGTTTTGTTTAGATTAAAAGTTCGCCATAGCTGCAACTTCGCGTACTTCGTTTGTGTTCAACGACCAGACCAAGACGTCACAGAACCCCACCTTGATCAATAAAGCTTTCATCTTATATTCACAATATCCAGATTGCAAATCTTAGTTTCTTGCTTGTTCTTTGTTTGCTTGCAGGAGATAGACCCTCGTGGTCAGGTTGATTGTGCTCTGGCGTGGTCAATAACCTCTCGGAGTTGGTTTAGCGATTGCTAAGGCGCGACGTCCTCGCACGTTCGTAGTCGGATCGTCAAAGTCTACTCCACCAAAAACGATAAGCTATCATCTCATCGAAAGATCGGGACACCCTCGCCTCTATCAAGTGGTATCAGATTTCCAGGTTGCTCGGTGAGATTTACAGTTTTTCGTAGTTTAGATCGAGTCTGTTCTTCATACCTACAGTCCAGGAAAAAGCCAAAAAAAAAAATTTAGGGTTAGTTCATCATATCCAAACCAATCTGAGCCATTGCATAATCTTTTCTGTATTTGCTTTGTTGAATTTGCGGTTGCATCGTCGTGTCAAGTTGCTGGTCTTAGCGTCTAGTTCTTTAGAGTTTCGAGTTCTGTTCACAAGTTGTCACGCCGCCGCCGCACCATCATCATCGCCCCTACCATATACCACCACCGCTTATCTGCTATTTCTCTGAGTCCATATACCACCACCGATCCGAGTCCATATACCTCCACCGATCCGAGTCCATATACCACCACCAATCCGAGCCCACATATACTACCATCATATACCATCACCAGTCCGAGTTCCACCAGATTCATCTCCGTCACCAGTCCTAGTCCGAGTCCAGTATTTATTCCTTTATTTTCGAGTTCCAGATCACGCGATACTACGAGTCATGAACAAGTCGGATTCCCCAATTTTCGTGCTACCCGCAGAAGAAAAATAGTTCCAGTTTCAAAAAAAAAAATCTGGAAAATTCTGGCTAGGCAGTTTTTAGACCATTTGTAGATTTTTTCGAAAAAAAAATCGTTGCGGAGCAAAAAAAAAAAGAAAAAAAAATTCAGAGTGTGCTCCTCCCTTGTTTACGTGCAGCGCCGTGATTTTTGTTAGTGTTCTAGGCTCGCGTCTCTAGCACGGTCTAGCCTAGGACCAGCACAGTACCGTCGTTGAGCGTTTATTCAACATTGCATCTCTGAATTGATTATTGCTGACCCTTTTTGCTACCATATCATAAGCCTTCCCAGCTCCACATACATCTACATCGTGCGTTTGACACCACCTGGCAATCGCTCTGTCCAAGCTCTGAGAGTTTTGACTACAAAGGTTGCCGATCACCACCTGCTGCTGGGTAAGAACTGGTAAGAATTTGAGATTTGCTTGACGGATTTGTGACACCACACCACACCACCACCACTTTCTGGTAGTCTGTAGGATCATATTCTTGTGTGTTTCTATTGCTGCTAACCATGGCAGGATCACAAGCCGACGAGATTGACTGGGAGAACATGACGAACAAGGAGTTGCATGATAAATTTCAGCAAATGATGAGTGGCCAGGTGGGAGATGTGCTAAACAGATTTGAAGAGGCCATGGAGAAGATAGATGGCATGGAGAAGTCGTTCGAGACAAAGCTGGATAACAAGTTTAATGAATTGCTCACGCGTCTTCCCCAACCACCACCGGCTGCACCTGTCGCACCTCTGCAACGACAACAACAACGCCCCCTTCCAAATCAGTTCGGACGAGCGAAGCGTGTTCCTATTGAGGATGGCCAAACTTCTGGTGCTGCTGTACCTACTGTTGATGCTTCTTTGGCTCCTGCTCCTGCTGCTGCTGGTGCCGAGGAGGAGGATGATTACGCGGGCGATTATGAGGATGAGGTTGATCAAAATCATAACTACGTGCAACCACCAGCACCAGGTCGTCCACATGCAAATAATCACAATGGTAGGTCTGCACCACCACTTCAGGTACGAGATCATGACCATCTTCCTAAATTAAAATTGAATATTCCACCATTCGAGGGTAGATATGTTCCTGATATATATCTTACTTGGGAGTTAGAAACTGAACAACGTTTTACATGTTTACAATATCCCGAGGAACGACGTGTTGCTGCTGCTGTTTGTGCTTTCACTAGTTTTGCATGTGTATGGTGGTCTGAACATTGTAGATTATATCCTATTCCAGCTATGTGGGCTGCTTTGAAAACTGCTATGCATACTCGTTGGGTTCCACCATATTATCAACGTGAATTACTTCAAAAATTGCAGCGCTTAAGACAAGGAAAAAATTCTGTAGAAGAATATTATCAGGAATTACAAACTGGCATGATTAGATGTGGTATTGTTGAGGAGAATGAAGCTATGCTTGCACGTTTCATGGGTGGATTAAATAGAGAGATTCAGACCATTCTAGAGTATAAGGAGTATAATAATATCACTCGTTTATTCCATCTTGCTTGTAAAGCTGAACGTGAAGTGCAGGATCGACAGGCATTGGCGCGAACTAATTTTTCTGCAGGTCGATCTTCATCATGGACACCACGTGCCTTCTCTACTCCCACACGTCCTATTGCGGCACCACTGACTTCAGCCGCCAAGGCCAACCGAGATACAAGAAAACAGGCACCACCACCACCATCTGCCAAGAGTACACCTTCTGGGCCTGCCCAGAGCTCTTCTTCATCTATGGCATCAACAGGGCACACACATGATATTATTTGTCGTCGTTGTATGGGAAGAGGTCATTATGCGAGAGAATGCCAATCTCCGCGTGTTATGATTGCTACTGAGGATGGTGGGTATGAGTCCGCTAGTGATTATGATGAGGAGACTTTGGCTCTTATTACAAGTGAAGAACACGGTGGAGATGATTCTGATCATGAGATGCAATACATGGCTCCTGAAGACGCTGACAGGTATGAATGTTTAGTTGCTCAACGTGTTTTGAGTGTGCAGGTCACACAAGCTGAGCAAAATCAGAGGCATAATTTGTTCCATACAAAGCGAGTTGTGAAGGAACGTTCTGTTCGCGTCATCATAGATGGAGGGAGCTGCAACAACTTGGCTAGCATGGAGATGGTGGAGAAGCTATCTCTCACCACAAGACCACATCCACATCCTTACTATATCCAATGGTTCAACAACAGCGGCAAGGTTAAGGTAACACGTACTGTTCGTGTGCATTTTAGTATCTCTACATATGCTGATTATGTTGATTGCGATGTGGTACCCATGCAAGCATGTTCATTATTACTTGGTAGACCATGGCAATTTGATAAAAATTCTGTACACCATGGTAGAAACAATCAGTATACTCTTGTTCATAAGGATAAACATATTACTTTGCTTCCTATGACTCCTGATTCTATTTTGAAAGATGATATTAATAGAGCTAGTAAAGCAAAGCAGGAGAAAAATAAGAGTGAAAATCAGATTGTGGCAAAAGAATTTGAGTAACAAATGAAGCCTAATAATAAACCATCTAGTGTTGCTTCTGAAATTAAATTGAAAAGTGCATGCTTACTTGCCACCAAATCTGATATTGATGAGCTAGATTTCAGCAATTCTGTTTGCTATGCTTTTGTGTGCAAAGAGGCGTTATTTTCATTCGAGGACGTGCCTTCCTCTTTGCCTCCTGCGGTCACTAACATTTTGCAGGAGTTCGCTGACGTCTTTCCACAAGACGTGCCACCGGGATTACCACCTATTCGCGGGATTGAGCATCAGATTGACTTAATTCCCGGTGCTTCGTTGCCAAACCGTGCGCCATACCGTACCAATCCAGAGGAGACGAAGGAGATTATGCGTCAAGTACAGGAGCTGCTCGACAAAGGTTATATACGCGAATCTCTTAGTCCTTGTGCTGTTCCTATTATACTAGTGCCAAAAAAGGATGGTACGTCGCGTATGTGTGTTGATTGTAGAGGCATTAATAATATTACTATTCGTTATCGTCATCCTTTTCCTAGGCTAGATGATATGCTTGATGAATTGAGTGGCTCTACAGTATTCTCCAAAGTTGATTTGCGTAGTGGATACCATCAAATTCGTATGAAATTGGGAGATGAATGGAAAACAGCATTTAAAACTAAGTTCGGTTTATATGAGTGGTTAGTCATGCCTTTTGGGTTAACTAATGCGCCTAGTACTTTCATGAGATTAATGAACGAAGTTTTACGTGCTTTCATTGGATGATTTGTGGTAGTTTACTTTGATGATATATTGATTTATAGCAGATCTTTGGAGGAACATTTGGAACATTTACGTGTTGTTTTTATTGCTCTACGTGATGCACGTTTGTTTGGTAACCTTGGGAAGTGCACCTTTTGCACCGACCGAGTATCTTTTCTTGGCTATGTTGTTACTCCACAGGGAATTGAAGTTGATAAAGCCAAGATTGAAGCTATTGAGAGTTGGCCGCAGCCCAAAACGGTCACACAAGTGAGGAGTTTCCTTGGCCTCGCTAGTTTCTATAGGCGTTTTGTGAGAGATTTCAGTACCATTGCTGCACCTCTCAACGAGCTTACAAAGAAGGATGTGCCTTTTGTTTGGGGTACCGCACAGGAAGAAGCCTTCACGGTGTTGAAAGATAAGTTAACACATGCTCCTTTACTCCAACTTCCTGATTTTAATAAGACTTTTGAGCTTGAATGTGATGCTAGTGGAATTGGATTAGGAGGTGTGTTATTACAAGATGGCAAACCTGTTGCATACTTTTCTGAAAAATTGAGTGGGCCTAGTCTGAATTACTCTACTTATGATAAGGAATTATATGCTCTTGTTCGGACTTTGAAAACATGGCAACATTATTTATGGCCCAAAGAATTTGTTATTCATTCTGATCATGAATCTTTGAAAAATATTAAAAGTCAAGCCAAACTGAACCGTAGACATGCTAAATGGGTTGAATTCATTGAGACTTTCCCTTATGTCATTAAACACAAGAAGGGTAAAGAAAATGTTATTGCTGATGCATTGTCTCGTTGTTATACTATGCTTTCACAACTTGACTTTAAAATATTTGGTTTGGAGACCATCAAAGATCAATATGTGCATGATGCTGAATTTAAAGATGTATTGCAGAATTGTAAAGAAGGGAGAACATGGAACAAGTTCGTCGTTAACGATGGATTTGTGTTTCGTGCTAACAAGCTATGCATTCCAGCTTGCTCCGTTCGTCTTTTGTTGTTGCAGGAGGCGCATGGAGGAGGATTAATGGGGCACTTTGGCGTAAAGAAGACGGAGGATGTACTTGCTACACATTTCTTTTGGCCAAAGATGAGACGGGATGTTGAGCGCTTTGTTGCTCGCTGCACTACATGTCAAAAAGCTAAGTCACGACTCAATCCTCATGGTTTATATATGCCTTTGCCTGTACCTAGTGTTCCTTGGGAGGATATATCTATGGACTTTGTTTTAGGTTTACCTCGAACAAAGAAGGGGAGGGATAGCATATTTGTTGTCGTGGATAGGTTCTCGAAAATGGCACACTTTATACCATGTCATAAAAGCGATGATGCTGTTAATGTTGCTGATTTGTTCTTTCGTGAAATTATACGCTTGCATGGTGTGCCAAATACTATTGTTTCAGATCGTGATACTAAATTTCTTAGCCACTTTTGGAGATGTTTATGGGCTAAGTTGGGGACTAAACTGCTTTCTAGTACTACATGTCACCCCCAAACTGATGGACAAGCTGAAGTAGTCAATAGAACATTGTCTACTATGCTTAGGGCTGTTTTGAAGAATAACAAGAAAATGTGGGAAGAATGCTTGCCTCATATTGAATTTTCTTATAATCGTTCATTGCATTCTACTACTAAGATGTGTCCTTTTGAAATTGTGTATGGTTTCCTTCCTCGTGCACCAATTGATTTGTTGCCTCTTCCATCTTCGGAGAAGGTTAATTTTGATGATAAACAACGTGCTGAATTGATCTTAAAAATGCATGAGTTAACTAAGGAGAACATTGAGCGTATGAATGCTAAATATAAACTTGCTGGAGATAAGGGTAGAAAACATGTTGTGTTTGCACCTGGAGATCTTGTTTGGTTAGATTTGCGTAAGGATAGATTTCCTGATTTGCGCAAATCAAAGCTAATGCCACGTGCTGATGGTCCTTTTAAGGTGTTAGAGAAAATAAATGATAATGCATATAAACTTGAGCTGCCTGCAGATTTTGGGGTTAGTCCCACTTTTAACATTGCAGATCTGAAGCCTTATTTGGGTGAGGAAGATGAGCTTCCGTCGAGGACGACTTCATTTCAAGAAGGGGAGGATGATGAGGACATCAATACCATTGTTACACCCACAACCCCTGCTTCTATACATACTGGACCAATTACTAGTGCTCGCGCACGCCAATTAAAATATCAGGTACTTTCGTTTCTTGGTAATGATTCTAAAGTTCATGAGAATATGATGCTGCCTAAATTGGATACATTTGTTTTGCTTACAAATGAAGGGCCTAGCTTGGACAAGAAAGAGGAACCTTGGAGCAAGTTCAAGCATGGAGATGATGGCATGCACAAGGGGAACAAGAACGGAGTTACAAGTGATGATTTCAGGACTTTGAAGCCACCATAATGAGTGCAGGAAGCCTTGGACGAAATATACAAGATGTCACTTCATAAATTTCGTCCAGAGGCTATTATAGGTGCTGCGTCACCTTATTATTGGGCCAGGCCCATGTAATTTCGAAATACTTGAGTATAGGCTGTTTTTAGAGTCCGTATGTGTGGGGAAACAAGAGATAGGGTTGGTTTCGGACCCCTCCTTTAAGGGCCACGAAATCCCCTCCTCTTCCTCCATATATACAGCCCTTAGGGCACCGTTTAGACTTTGGGTTTTGTTTAGATTAAAAGTTCGCCATAGCTGCAACTTCGCGTACTTCGTTTGTGTTCAACGACCAGACCAAGACGTCACAGAACCCCACCTTGATCAATAAAGCTTTCATCTTATATTCGCAATATCCAGATTGCAAATCTTAGTTTCTTGCTTGTTCTTCGTTTGCTTGCAGGAGATAGACCCTCGTGGTCAGGTTGATTGTGCTCCGGCGTGGTCAATAACCTCTCGGAGTTGGTTTAGCGATTGCTAAGGCGCGACGTCCTCGCACGTTCGTAGTCGGATCGTCAAAGTCTACTCCACCAAAAACGATAGCTATCATCTCATCGAAAGATCGGGACACCCTCGCCTCTATCAGGTACCCATGCAAGCATGTTCATTATTACTTGGTAGACCATGGCAATTTGATAAAAATTCTGTACACCATGGTAGAAACAATCAGTATACTCTTGTTCATAAGGATAAACATATTACTTTGCTTCCTATGACTCCTGATTCTATTTTGAAAGATGATATTAATAGAGCTAGTAAAGCAAAACAGGAGAAAAATAAGAGTGAAAATCAGATTGTGGCAAAAGAATTTGAGCAACAAATGAAGCCTCCATCTAGTGTTGCTTCTGAAATTAAATTGAAAAGTGCATGCTTACTTGCCACCAAATCTGATATTGATGATCTAGATTTCAGCAATTCTGTTTGCTATGCTTTTGTGTGCAAAGAGGCGTTATTTTCATTCGAGGACGTGCCTTCCTCTTTGCCTCCTGCGGTCACTAACATTTTGCAGGAGTTCGCTGACGTCTTTCTACAAGACGTGCCACCGGGATTACCACCTATTCGCGGGATTGAGCATCAGATTGACTTAATTCCCGGTGCTTCGTTGCCAAACCGTGCGCCATACCGTACCAATCCAGAGGAGACGAAGGAGATTATGCGTCAAGTACAGGAGTTGCTCGACAAAGGTTATATACGCGAATCCCTTAGTCCTTGTGCTGTTCCTATTATTCTAGTGCCGAAAAAGGATGGTACATCGCGTATGTGTGTTGATTGTAGAGGCATTAATAATATTACTATTCGTTATCGTCATCCTATTCCTAGACTAGATGATATGCTTGATGAATTGAGTGGCTCTACAATATTCTCCAAAGTTGATTTGCGTAGTGGATACCATCAAATTCTTATGAAATTGGGGGATGAATGGAAAACAGCATTTAAAACAAAGTTTGGATTATATGAGTGGTTAGTCATGCCTTTTGGGTTAACTAATGCACCTAGTACTTTCATGAGATTAATGAACGAAGTTTTACGTGCTTTCATTGGACGATTTGTGGTAGTCTATTTTGATGATATACTGATTTATAGCAGATCTTTGGAGGAACATTTGGAACATTTACGTGCTGTTTTTATTGCTTTACGTGATGCACGTTTGTTTGGTAACCTTGGGAAGTGCACCTTTTGCACCGACCGAGTATCTTTTCTTGGCTATGTTGTTACTCCACAGGGAATTGAAGTTGATAAAGCCAAGATTGAAGCTATTGAGAGTTCGCCACAACCCAAAACGGTCACTCAAGTGAGGAGTTTTCTTGGACTCGCTGGTTTCTATAGGCGTTTTGTGAGAGATTTCAGCACCACTGCTGCACCTCTCAATGAGCTTACAAAGAAGGATGTGCCTTTTGTTTGGGGTACCTCACAGGAAGAAGCCTTCACGGTATTGAAAGATAAGTTGACACATGCTCCTTTACTCCAACTTCCTGATTTTAATAAGACTTTTGAGCTTGAATGTGATGCTAGTGGAATTGGATTAGGAGGTGTTTTATTACAAGATGGCAAACCTGTTGCATACTTTTCTGAAAAATTGAGTGGGCCTAGTCTGAACTATTCTACTTATGATAAAGAATTATATGCTCTTGTTCGGACCTTAGAAACATGGCAACATTATTTATGGCCCAAAGAATTTGTTATACATTCTGATCATGAATCTTTGAAACACATTAAAAGTCAAGCAAAACTGAACCGTAGACATGCTAAATGGGTTGAATTTATTGAGACTTTCCCTTATGTCATTAAACACAAGAAGGGTAAAGAAAAGGTTATTGCTGATGCATTGTCTCGTCGTTATACTATGCTTTCACAACTTGACTTTAAAATATTTGGTTTGGAGACCATCAAAGATCAATATGTGCATGATGCTGAATTTAAAGATGTATTGCAGAATTGTAAGGAAGGGAGAACATGGAACAAGTTCGTCGTTAACGATGGATTTGTGTTTCGTGCTAACAAGCTATGCATTCCAGCTAGCTCCGTTCGTCTTTTGTTGTTGCAGGAGGCGCATGGAGGAGGATTAATGGGACACTTTGGCGTGAAGAAGACGGTGGATATACTTGCTACACATTTCTTTTGGCCAAAGATGAGACGGGATGTTGAGCGTTTTGTTGCTCGCTGCACTACATGTCAAAAAGCTAAGTCACGACTCAATCCTCATGGTTTATATATGCCTTTGCCTGTACCTAGTGTTCCTTGGGAGGATATATCTATGGACTTTGTTTTAGGTTTACCTCGAACAAAGAAGGGGAGGGATAGCATATTTGTTGTCGTGGATAGGTTCTCAAAAATGTCACACTTTATACCATGTCATAAAAGCGATGATGCTGTTAATGTTGCTGATTTGTTCTTTCGTGAAATTATACGCTTGCATGGTGTGCCAAATACTATTGTTTCAGATCGTGATACTAAATTTCTTAGCCACTTTTGGAGATGTTTATGGGCTAAGTTGGGGACTAAACTGCTTTTTAGTACTACATGTCACCCCCAAACTGATGGACAAACTGAAGTAGTCAATAGAACATTGTCTACTATGCTTAGGGCTGTTTTGAAGAATAACAAGAAAATGTGGGAAGAATACTTGCCTCATATTGAATTTGCTTATAATCGTTCATTGCATTCTACTACTAAGATGTGTCCTTTTGAAATTGTGTATGGTTTCCTTCCTCGTGCACCAATTGATTTGTTGCCTCTTCCATCTTCGGAGAAGGTTAATTTTGATGCTAAACAACGTGCTGAATTGATCTTAAAAATGCATGAGTTAACTAAGGAGAACATTGAACGTGCGAATGCTAAATATAAACTTGCTGGAGATAAGGGTAGAAAACATGTTGTGTTTGCACCTGGAGATCTTGTTTGGTTACATTTGCGTAAGGATAGATTTCCTGATTTGCGCAAATCAAAGCTAATGCCACGTGCTGATGGTCCTTTTAAGGTGTTAGAGAAAATAAATGATAATGCATATAAACTTGAGGTGCCTGCAGATTTTGGGGTTAGTCCCACTTTTAACATTGCAGATCTGAAGCCTTATTTGGGTGAGGAAGATGAGCTTCCGTCGAGGACGACTTCATTTCAAGAAGGGGAGGATGATGAGGACATCAATACCATTGTTACACCCACAACCCCTGCTTCTATACATACTGGACCAATTACTAGAGCTCGCGCACGCCAATTAAAATATCAGGTACTTTCGTTTCTTGGTAATGATTCTAAAGTTCATGAGAATATGATGCTGCCTAAATTGGCTACATTTGTTTTGCTTACAAATGAAGGGCCTAGCTTGGACAAGAAAGAGGAACCTTGGAGCAAGTTCAAGCATGGAGATGATGGCATGCACAAGGGAAACAAGAACGGAGTTACAAGTGATGATTTCAGGACTTTGAAGCCACCATAATGAGTGCAGGAAGCCTTGGATGAAATATACAAGATGTCACTTCATAAATTTCGTCCAGAGGCTATTATAGGTGCTGCGTCACCTTATTATTGGGCCAGGCCCATGTAATTTCGAAATACTTGAGTATAGGCTGTTTTTAGAGTCCGTATGTGTGGGGAAACAAGAGATAGGGTTGGTTTCGGACCCCTCCTTCAAGGGCCACGAAATCCCCTCCTCTTCCTCCATATATACAGCCCTTAGGGCACCGTTTAGACTTTGGGTTTTGTTTAGATTAAAAGTTCGCCATAGCTGCAACTTCGCGTACTTCGTTTGTGTTCAACGACCAGACCAAGACGTCACAGAACCCCACCTTGATCAATAAAGCTTTCATCTTATATTCGCAATATCCAGATTGCAAATCTTAGTTTCTTGCTTGTTCTTCATTTGCTTGCAGGAGATAGACCCTCGTGGTCAGGTTGATTGTGCTCCGGCGTGGTCAATAACCTCTCGGAGTTGGTTTAGCGGTTGCTAAGGCGCGACGTCCTCGCACGTTCGTAGTCGGATCGTCAAAGTCTACTCCACCAAAAACGATAGCTATCATCTCATCGAAAGATCGGGACACCCTCGCCTCTATCAATTGGCGCGAACCACCGAGTTCCTCCACCACCGCCCCCGCCCTCTGTCCTCCTCCTGGCGCTGCCATTCGCCGCCATCCATCCAACCCCGGCGCCTGCTAGCCCTCTGGACAGACGCGCTACGCCGCCCCACAACCGCCGGTGGCCTCGGGCGGGCGGGAGACGGTCGGAGCCGCCCGGCCCGTCGCCGGCAGCACCCCTCCCCTGCCCCTCCTCTGTTCCATGCGGGGAACGAGCGAGAGGAAGGAGACGTGCTGGCCAGGCGGGCCCCGCATCACCCGACCCCACCCGTCAGCTGCAGGACAAGTCAACGCCCCGGGCCCGTGCTGATAGAGGCGAGGTTACCAAACAAACGTGCATCACGTAAAGCAATAAAAATAGCACGTGAATGTTCCAAATGTTCCTCCAAAGATCTGCTATAAATCAGTATATCATCAAAATAGACTACCACAAATCGTCCAATGAAAGCACGTAAAACTTCGTTCATTAATCTCATGAAAGTACTAGGTGCATTAGTTAACCCAAAAGGCATGACTAACCACTCATATAATCCAAACTTTGTTTTAAATGCTGTTTTCCATTCATCCCCCAATTTCATACGAATTTGATGGTATCCACTACGCAAATCAACTTTGGAGAATATTGTAGAGCCACTCAATTCATCAAGCATATCATCTAGTCTAGGAATAGGATGACGATAACGAATAGTAATATTATTAATGCCTCTACAATCAACACACATACGCGATGTACCATCCTTTTTCGGCACTAGAATAATAGGAACAGCACAAGGACTAAGGGATTCGCGTATATAACCTTTGTCGAGCAACTCCTGTACTTGACGCATAATCTCCTTCGTCTCCTCTGGATTGGTACGGTATGGCGCACGGTTTGGCAACGAAGCACCGGGAATTAAGTCAATCTGATGCTCAATCCTGCGAATAGGTGGTAATCCCGGTGGCACGTCTTGTGGAAAGACGTCAGCGAACTCCTGCAAAATGTTAGTGACCGCAGGAGGCAATGATAGAGGCGAGGGTGTCCCGATCTTTCGATGAGATGATAGCTATCGTTTTTGGTGGAGTAGACTTTGACGATCCGACTACGAACGTGCGAGGACGTCGCGCCTTAGCAATCGCTAAACCAACTCCGAGAGGTTATTGACCACGCCGGAGCACAATCAACCTGACCACGAGGGTCTATCTCCTGCAAGCAAACGAAGAACAAGCAAGAAACTAAGATTTGCAATCTGGATATTGCGAATATAAGATGAAAGCTTTATTGATCAAGGTGGGGTTCTGTGACGTCTTGGTCTGGTCGTTGAACACAAACGAAGTACGCGAAGTTGCAGCTATGGCGAACTTTTAATCTAAACAAAACCCAAAGTCTAAACGGTGCCCTAAGGGCTGTATATATGGAGGAAGAGGAGGGGATTTCGTGGCCCTTGAAGGAGGGGTCCGAAACCAACCCTATCTCTTGTTTCCCCACACATACGGACTCTAAAAACAGCCTATACTCAAGTATTTCGAAATTACATGGGCCTGGCCCAATAATAAGGTGACGCAGCACCTATTGATGAGGACATCAATACCATTGTTACACCCACAGCCCCTGCTTCTATACATACTGGACCAATTACTAGAGCTCGCGCACGCCAATTAAATTATCAGGTACTTTCGTTTCTTGGTAATGATTCTAAAGTTCATGAGAATATGATGCTGCCTAAATTGGATACATTTGTTTTGCTTACAAATGAAGGCCCTAGCTTGGACAAGAAAGAGGAACCTTGGAGCAAGTTCAAGCATGGAGATGATGGCATGCACAAGGGGAACAAGAACGGAGTTACAAGTGATGATTTCAGGACTTTGAAGCCACCATAATGAGTGCAGGAAGCCTTGGACGAAATATACAAGATTTCACTTCATAAATTTCGTCCAGAGGCTATTATAGGTGCTGCGTCACCTTATTATTGGGCCAGGCCCATGTAATTTCGAAATACTTGAGTATAGGCTGTTTTTAGAGTCCGTATGTGTGGGGAAACAAGAGATAGGGTTGGTTTCGGACCCCTCCTTCAAGGGCCACGAAATCCCCTCCTCTTCCTCCATATATACAGCCCTTAGGGCACCGTTTAGACTTTGGGTTTTGTTTAGATTAAAAGTTCGCCATAGCTGCAACTTCGCGTACTTCGTTTGTGTTCAACGACCAGACCAAGACGGCACAGAACCCCACCTTGATCAATAAAGCTTTCATCTTATATTCGCAATATCCAGATTGCAAATCTTAGTTTCTTGCTTGTTCTTCGTTTGCTTGCAGGAGATAGACCCTCGTGGTCAGGTTGATTGTGCTCCGGCGTGGTCAATAACCTCTCGGAGTTGGTTTAGCGATTGCTAAGGCGCGACGTCCTCGCACGTTCGTAGTCGGATCGTCAAAGTCTACTCCACCAAAAACGATAGCTATCATCTCATCGAAAGATCGGGACACCCTCGCCTCTATCATGTTCCTTGGGAGGATATATCTATGGACTTTGTTTTAGGTTTACCTCGAACAAAGAAGGGGAGGGATAGCATATTTGTTGTCGTGGATAGGTTCTCGAAAATGGCACACTTTATACCATGTCATAAAAGCGATGATGCTGTTAATGTTGCTGATTTGTTCTTTCGTGAAATTATACGCTTGCATGGTGTGCCAAATACTATTGTTTCAGATCGTGATACTAAATTTCTTAGCCACTTTTGGAGATGTTTATGGGCTAAGCTGGGGACTAAACTGCTTTTTAGTACTACATGTCACCCCCAAACTGATGGACAAACTGAAGTAGTCAATAGAACATTGTCTACTATGCTTAGGGCTGTTTTGAAGAATAACAAGAAAATGTGGGAAGAATGCTTGCCTCATATTGAATTTGCTTATAATCGTTCATTGCATTCTACTACTAAGATGTGTCCTTTTGAAATTGTGTATGGTTTCCTGCCTCGTGCACCAATTGATTTGTTGCCTCTTCCATCTTCGGAGAAGGTTAATTTTGACGCTAAACAACGTGCTGAATTGATCTTAAAAATGCATGAGTTAACTAAGGAGAACATTGAGCGTATGAATGCTAAATATAAACTTGCTGGAGATAAGGGTAGAAAACATGTTGTGTTTGCACCTGGAGATCTTGTTTGGTTACATTTGCGTAAGGATAGATTTCCTGATTTGCGCAAATCAAAGCTAATGCCACGTGCTGATGGTCCTTTTAAGGTGTTAGAGAAAATAAATGATAATGCATATAAACTTGAGCTGCCTGCAGATTTTGGGGTTAGTCCCACTTTTAACATTGCAGATCTGAAGCCTTATTTGGGTGAGGAAGATGAGCTTCCGTCGAGGACGACTTCATTTCAAGAAGGGGAGGATGATGAGGACATCAATACCATTGTTACACCCACAACCCCTGCTTCTATACATACTGGACCAATTACTAGTGCTCGCGCACGCCAATTAAAATATCAGGTACTTTCGTTTCTTGGTAATGATTCTAAAGTTCATGAGAATATGATGCTGCCTAAATTGGATACATTTGTTTTGCTTACAAATGAAGGGCCTAGCTTGGACAAGAAAGAGGAACCTTGGAGCAAGTTCAAGCATGGAGATGATGGCATGCACAAGGGGAACAAGAACGGAGTTACAAGTGATGATTTCAGGACTTTGAAGCCACCATAATGAGTGCAGGAAGCCTTGGACGAAATATACAAGATGTCACTTCATAAATTTCGTCCAGAGGCTATTATAGGTGCTGCGTCACCTTATTATTGGGCCAGGCCCATGTAATTTCGAAATACTTGAGTATAGGCTGTTTTTAGAGTCCGTATGTGTGGGGAAACAAGAGATAGGGTTGGTTTCGGACCCCTCCTTCAAGGGCCACGAAATCCCCTCCTCTTCCTCCATATATACAGCCCTTAGGGCACCGTTTAGACTTTGGGTTTTGTTTAGATTAAAAGTTCGCCATAGCTGCAACTTCGCGTACTTCGTTTGTGTTCAACGACCAGACCAAGACGTCACAGAACCCCACCTCGATCAATAAAGCTTTCATCTTATATTCGCAATATCCAGATTGCAAATCTTAGTTTCTTGCTTGTTCTTCGTTTCCTTGCAGGAGATAGACCCTCGGGGTCAGGTTGATTGTGCTCCGGCGTGGTCAATAACCTCTCGGAGTTGGTTTAGCGATTGCTAAGGCGCGACGTCCTCGCACGTTGGTAGTCGGATCGTCAAAGTCTACTCCACCAAAAACGATAGATATCATCTCATCGAAAGATCGGGACACCCTCGCCTCTATCAAACCCAACGAGTACGCATAGCAGTTTTCAAAGCAGCCCACGTAGCTGGAATAGGATATAATCTACAATGTTCAGACCACCATACACATGCAAAACTAGTGAAAGCACAAACAGCAGCAGCAACACGTCGTTCCTCGGGATATTGTAAACATGTAAAATGTTGTTCAGTTTCTAACTCCCAAGTAAGATATATATCAGGAACATATCTACCCTCGAATGGTGGAATATTCAATTTTAATTTAGGAAGATGGTCATGATCTCGTACCTGAAGTGGTGGTGCAGGCCTACCATTGCGATTATTTGCATGTGGACGACCTGGTGCTGGTGGTTGCACGTAGTTATGATTTTGATCAACCTCATCCTCATAATCGCCCGCGTAATCATCCTCCTCCTCGGCACCAGCAGCAGCAGGAGCAGGAGCCAAAGAAGCATCAACAGTAGGTACAGCAGCACCAGAAGTTTGGCCATCCTCAAGAGGAACACGCTTCGCTCGTCCGAACTGATTTGGAAGGGGGCGTTGTTGTTGTCGTTGCAGAGGTGCGACAGGTGCAGCCGGTGGTGGTTGGGGAAGACGCGTGAGCAATTCATTAAACTTGTTATCCAGCTTTGTCTCGAACGACTTCTCCATGCCATCTATCTTCTCCATGGCGTCTTCAAATCTGTTTAGCACATCTCCCACCTGGCCACTCATCATTTGCTGAAATTTATCATGCAACTCCTTGTTCGTCATGTTCTCCCAGTCAATCTCGTCGGCTTGTGATCCTGCCATGGTTAGCAGCAATAGAAACACACAAGAATATGATCCTACAGACTACTAGAAAGTGGTGGTGGTGTGGTGTGGTGTCACAAATCCGTCAAGCAAATCTCAAATTCTTACCAGTTCTTACCCAGCAGCAGGTGGTGATCGGCAACCTTTGTAGTCAAAACTCTCAGAGCTTGGACAGAGCGATTGCCAGGTGGTGTCAAACGCACGATGTAGATGTATGTGGAGCTGGGAAGGCTTATGATATGGTAGCAAAAAGGGTAAGCAATAATCAATTCAGAGATGCAATGTTGAATAAACTCTCAACGACGGTACTGTGCTGGTCCTAGGCTAGACCGTGCTAGAGACGCGAGCCTAGAACACTAACAAAAATCACGGCGCTGCACGTAAACAAGGGAGGAGCACACTCTGAATTTTATTTTATTTTTTGCACTTTTTTTTTCCTCTTTTTTTTTTTGCTCCGCAACAATTTTTTTTCGAAAAAGTCTACAAATAGTCTAAAAACTGCCTAGCCAGAATTTTCCAGACTTAGTTTTTTTTTTTTGAAACTGGAACTATTTTTCTTCTGCGGGTAGCACGAAAATTGGGGAATCCGACTTGTTCACGACTCGTAGTATCGCGTGATCTGGAACTCTAAAATAAAGGAATAAATACTGGACTCGGACTAGGACTGGTGGCAGAGATGAATATGGTGGAACTCGGACTGGTGATGATATATGACGGTAGTATATGTGGGCTCGGATTGGTGGTGGTATATGGACTCGGATCGGTGGTGGTATATGGACTCAGAGAAATAGCAGATAAGCTGTGGTGGTATATGGTAGGGGCGATGATGATGGTGCGGCGGCGGCGTGACAACTTGTGAACAGAACTCGAAACTCTAAAGAACTAGACGCTAAGACCAGCAACTTGACACGACGATGCAACCGCAAATTCAACAAAGCAAAAACCCTAAAAAGATTATGCAAAGGCTCAGATTGGTTCGGATATGATGAACTAACCCTAAAAATTTTTTTTGGCTTTTTCCTGGACTGTAGGTATGAAGAACAGACTCGATCTAAACTACGAAAAACTATAAATCTCACCGAGCAACCTGGGAATCTGATACCACTTGATAGAGGCGAGGGTGTCCCGATCTTTCGATGAGATGATAGCTATCGTTTTTGGTGGAGTAGACTTTGACGATCCGACTACGAACGTGCGAGGACGTCGCGCCTTAGCAATCGCTAAACCAACTCTGAGAGGTTATTGACCACGCCGGAGCACAATCAACCTGACCACGAGGGTCTATCTCCTGCAAGCAAACGAAGAACAAGCAAGAAACTAAGATTTGCAATCTGGATATTGCGAATATAAGATGAAAGCTTTATTGATCAAGGTGGGGTTCTGTGACGTCTTGGTCTGGTCGTTGAACACAAACAAAGTACGCGAAGTTGCAGCTATGGCGAACTTTTAATCTAAACAAAACCCCAAGTCTAAACGGTGCCCTAAGGGCTGTATATATGGAGGAAGAGGAGGGGATTTCGTGGCCCTTGAAGGAGGGGTCCGAAACCAACCCTATCTCTTGTTTTCCCACACATACGGACTCTAAAAACAGCCTATACTCAAGTATTTCGAAATTACATGGGCCTGGCCCAATAATAAGGTGACGCAGCACCTATAATAGCCTCTGGACGAAATTTATGAAGTGACATCTTGTATATTTCGTCCAAGGCTTCCTGCACTCATTATGGTGGCTTCAAAGTCCTGAAATCATCACTTGTAACTCCGTTCTTGTTCCCCTTGTGCATGCCATCATCTCCATGCTTGAACTTGCTCCAAGGTTCCTCTTTCTTGTCCAAGCTAGGCCCTTCATTTGTAAGCAAAACAAATGTATCCAATTTAGGCAGCATCATATTCTCATGAACTTTAGAATCATTACCAAGAAACGAAAGTACCTGATATTTTAATTGGCGTGCGCGAGCTCTAGTAATTGGTCCAGTATGTATAGAAGCAGGGGTTGTGGGTGTAACAATGGTATTGATGTCCTCATCACGTGCTGTTTAAGTGGAGGCGCACTCTCCAAAATACGCTTTCCACTTAAGGAAGCGTACTCGGGCTCTGTTTCGGGAAAGATTACGTTTTCTGCTTTGGGAAACGTATTTTCCCAGAAGGCGCTTTTTGTCTAACCATCCAGGGACTTGTCTGTGAATATTCTTTTTATAGATTAGCCCCTGAGTTTCAGCAGCCCACAACTTTTTAACCGAGACTCCGATCGAGGTGATTCCAAAGCCCACTTCTTCGTCTCATCGATCCCGTCGTGTTGGTATCATTTTCACTATGTGGTTCTACTATGAAAATGACCATTTTACCCTTGCCCGTAAACAGCCCCTCCGGGAGAGAACTGTTTCCGGCAGTCAACTCCGCGGACTCTCCGCACTTCTCCCCGGTGTATCCCTTCACCCCCAGGCAAGCCACAACTCTCATATGCATAATTGCATTGCAATGCCATAGTTTAAGTATTTACTTTAACAACAAGTATGAGTTATTTGTGAAATGGATTGGATTACCCAATGCTCGAGTAAATTCTTGGATAGGTGACTACCATGTTGAGTTAGTGACTAGTAGTTTACTCACTTGTTGATATTATGATGTTGAGATTACCGCCTATGATTATTCTGGATTTCATCCAGCAGTTCGTGGAGATGAATTAGTAGCAGTGGCTTAAGCATACTGGTTATCGGAGTGTCAGCCATGACAGAAATATTATTCAGGGATTAGATATTTCATGGTTGATCTTGAGTCACCTGTCCAGACTTATCCGTGCAACCACATTTGCCGGTATGGGACGGCCTTGACTTGGTCTGATCGCGTGCTCTTTCACCGGTACCACCCGACAGGGAAGGTTATGCGTGCGCGCTACCCTGGCCCGGTAGGCGGCGATAACCTTGTGAGCCCAGTTGAGTTATATGGTACCAGGTCCCCGTTTGGGACAGTTTGTTAGCCACGACAGTTGATAGAGGCGAGGGTGTCCCGATCTTTCGATGAGATGATAGCTATCGTTTTTGGTGGAGTAGACTTTGACGATCCGACTAAGAACGTGCGAGGACGTCGCGCCTTAGCAATCGCTAAACCAACTCCGAGAGGTTATTGACCACGCCGGAGCACAATCAACCTGACCACGAGTGTCTATCTCCTGCAAGCAAACAAAGAACAAGCAAGAAACTAAGATTTGCAATCTGGATATTGCGAATATAAGATGAAAGCTTTATTGATCGAGGTGGGGTTCTGTGACGTCTTGGTCTGGTCGTTGAACACAAACGAAGTACGCGAAGTTGCAGCTATGGCGAACTTTTAATCTAAACAAAACCCAAAGTCTAAACGGTGCCCTAAGGGCTGTATATATGGAGGAAGAGGAGGGGATTTCGTGGCCCTTGAAGGAGGGGTCCAAAACCAACCCTATCTCTTGTTTCCCCACACATACGGACTCTAAAAACAGCCTATACTCAAGTATTTCGAAATTACATGGGCCTGGCCCAATAATAAGGTGACGCAGCACCTATAATAGCCTCTGGACGAAATTTATGAAGTGACATCTTGTATATTTCGTCCAAGGCTTCCTGCACTCATTATGGTGGCTTCAAAGTCCTGAAATCATCACTTGTAACTCCGTTCTTGTTCCCCTTGTGCATGCCATCATCTCCATGCTTGAACTTGCTCCAAGGTTCCTCTTGTCCAAGCTAGGCCCTTCATTTGTAAGCAAAACAAATGTATCCAATTTAGGCAGCATCATATACTCATGAACTTTAGAATCATTACCAAGAAACGAAAGTACCTGATATTTTAATTGGCGTGCGCGAGCTCTAGTAATTGGTCCAGTATGTATAGAAGCAGGGGCTGTGGGTGTAACAATGGTATTGATGTCCTCATCATCCTCCCCTTCTTGAAATGAAGTCGTCCTCGTCGGAAGCTCATCTTCCTCACCCAAATAAGGCTTCAGATCTGCAATGTTAAAAGTGGGACTAACCCCAAAATCTGCAGGCAGCTCAAGTTTATATGCATTATCATTTATTTTCTCTAACACCTTAAAAGGACCATCAGCACGTGGCATTAGCTTTGATATGCGCAAATCAGGAAATCTATCCTTACGCAAATGTAACCAAACAAGATCTCCAGGTGCAAACACAACATGTTTTCTACCCTTATCTCCAGCAAGTTTATATTTAGCATTCATACGCTCAATGTTCTCCTTAGTTAACTCATGCATTTTTAAGATCAATTCAGCACGTTGTTTAGCATCAAAATTAACCTTCTCCGAAGATGGAAGAGGCAACAAATCAATTGGTGCACGAGGAAGGAAACCATACACAATTTCAAAAGGACACATCTTAGTAGTAGAATGCAATGAACGATTATAAGCAAATTCAATATGAGGCAAGCATTCTTCCCACATTTTCTTGTTATTCTTCAAAACAGCCCTAAGCATAGTAGACAATGTTCTATTGACTACTTCAGTTTGTCCATCAGTTTGGGGGTGACATGTAGTACTAAAAAGCAGTTTAGTCCCCAACTTAGCCCACAAACATCTCCAAAAGTGGCTAAGAAATTTAGTATCACGATCTGAAACAATAGTATTTGGCACACCATGCAAGCGTATAATTTCACGAAAGAACAAATCAGCAACATTAACAGCATCATCGCTTTTATGACATGGTATAAAGTGTGCCATTTTCGAGAACCTATCCACGACAACAAATATGCTATCCCTCCCCTTCTTTGTTCGAGGTAAACCTAAAACAAAGTCCATAGATATATCCTCCCAAGGAACACTAGGTACAGGCAAAGGCATATATAAACCATGAGGATTGAGTCGTGACTTAGCTTTTTGACATGTAGTGCAGCGAGCAACAAAACGCTCAACATCCCGTCTCATCTTTGGCCAAAAGAAATGTGTAGCAAGTATATCCTCCGTCTTCTTCACGCCAAAGTGTCCCATTAATCCTCCTCCATGCGCCTCCTGCAACAACAAAAGACGAACGGAGCTAGCTGCAATGCATAGCTTGTTAGCACGAAACACAAATCCATCGTTAACGACGAACTTGTTCCATGTTCTCCCTTCCTTACAATTCTGCAATACATCTTTAAATTCAGCATCATGCACATATTGATCTTTGATGGTCTCCAAACCAAATATTTTAAAGTCAAGTTGTGAAAGCATAGTATAACGATGAGACAATGCATCAGCAATAACATTTTCTTTACCCTTCTTGTGTTTAATGACATAAGGGAAAGTCTCAACAAATTCAACCCATTTAGCATGTCTATGGTTCAGTTTTGCATGACTTTTAATGTGTTTCAAAGATTCATGATCAGAATGTATAACAAATTCTTTGGGCCATAAATAATGTTGCCATGTTTCTAAGGTCCGAACAAGAGCATATAATTCTTTATCATAAGTAGAATAGTTCAGACTAGGCCCACTCAATTTTTCAGAAAAGTATGCAACAGGTTTGCCATCTTGTAATAAAACACCTCCTAATCCAATTCCACTAGCATCACATTCAAGCTCAAAAGTCTTATTAAAATCAGGAAGTTGGAGTAAAGGAGCATGTGTCAACTTATCTTTCAATACCGTGAAGGCTTCTTCCTGTGAGGTACCCCAAACAAAAGGCACATCCTTCTTTGTAAGCTCATTGAGAGGTGCAGCAATGGTGCTGAAATCTCTCACAAAACGCCTATAGAAACCAGCGAGTCCAAGAAAACTCTTCACTTGAGTGACCGTTTTGGGCTGTGGCCAACTCTCAATAGCTTCAATCTTGGCTTTATCAACTTCAATTCCCTGTGGAGTAACAACATAGCCAAGAAAAGATACTCGGTCGGTGCAAAAGGTGCACTTCCCAAGGTTACCAAACAAACGTGCATCACGTAAAGCAATAAAAACAGCACGTAAATGTTCCAAATGTTCCTCCAAAGATCTGCTATAAATCATTATATCATCAAAATAGACTACCACAAATCGTCCAATGAAAGCACGTAAAACTTCGTTCATTAATCTCATGAAAGTACTAGGTGCATTAGTTAACCCAAAAGGCATGACTAACCACTCATATAATCCAAACTTTGTTTTAAATGCTGTTTTCCATTCATCCCCCAATTTCATACGAATTTGATGGTATCCACTACGCAAATCAACTTTGGAGAATATTGTAGAGCCACTCAATTCATCAAGCATATCATCTAGTCTAGGAATAGGATGACGATAACGAATAGTAATATTATTAATGCCTCTACAATCAACACACATACGCGATGTACCATCCTTTTTCGGCACTAGAATAATAGGAACAGCACAAGGACTAAGGGATTCGCGTATATAACCTTTGTCGAGCAACTCCTGTACTTGACGCATAATCTCCTTCGTCTCCTCTGGATTGGTACGGTATGGCGCACGGTTTGGCAACGAAGCACCGGGAATTAAGTCAATCTGATGCTCAATCCCGCGAATAGGTGGTAATCCCGGTGGCACGTCTTGTGGAAAGACATCAGCGAACTCCTGCAAAATGTTAGTGACCGCAGGAGGCAAAGAGGAAGGCACGTCCTCGAATGAAAATAATGCCTCTTTGCACACAAAAGCATAGCAAACAGAATTGCTGAAATCTAGATCATCAATATCAGATTTGGTGGCAAGTAAGCATGCACTTTTCAATTTAATTTCAGAAGCAACACTAGATGGTTTATTATTAGGCTTCATTTGTTGCTCAAATTCTTTTGCCACAATCTGATTTTCACTCTTATTTTTCTCCTGTTTTGCTTTACTAGCTCTATTAATATCATCTTTCAAAATAGAATCAGGAGTCATAGGAAGCAAAGTAATATGTTTATCCTTATGAACAAGAGTATACTGATTGTTTCTACCATGGTGTACAGAATTTTTATCAAATTGCCATGGTCTACCAAGTAATAATGATCATGCTTGCATGGGTACCTCATCACAATCAACATAATCAGCATATGTAGAGATACTAAAATGCACACGAACTGATAGAGGCGAGGGTGTCCCGATCTTTCGATGAGATGATAGCTATCGTTTTTGGTGGAGTAGACTTTGACGATCCGACTACGAACGTGCGAGAACGTCGCGCCTTAGCAATCGCTAAACCAACTCCGAGAGGTTATTGACCACGCCGGAGCACAATCAACCTGACCACGAGGGTCTATCTCCTGCAAGCAAACGAAGAACAAGCAAGAAACTAAGATTTGCAATCTGGTTATTGCGAATATAAGATGAAAGCTTTATTGATCAAGGTGGGGTTCTGTGACGTCTTGGTCTGGTCGTTGAACACAAACGAAGTACGCGAAGTTGCAGCTATGGCGAACTTTTAATCTAAACAAAACCCAAAGTCTAAACGGTGCCCTAAGGGCTGTATATATGGAGGAAGAGGAGGGGATTTCGTGGCCCTTGAAGGAGGGGTCCGAAACCAACCCTATCTCTTGTTTCCCCACACATACGGACTCTAAAAACAGCCTATACTCAAGTATTTCGAAATTACATGGGCCTGGCCCAATAATAAGGGTGACGCAGCACCTATAATAGCCTCTGGACGAAATTTATGAAGTGACATCTTGTATATTTCGTCCAAGGCTTCCTGCACTCATTATGGTGGCTTCAAAGTCCTGAAATCATCACTTGTAACTCCGTTCTTGTTCCCCTTGTGCATGCCATCATCTCCATGCTTGAACTTGCTCCAAGGTTCCTCTTTCTTGTCCAAGCTAGGCCCTTCATTTGTAAGCAAAACAAATGTATCCAATTTAGGCAGCATCATATTCTCATGAACTTTAGAATCATTACCAAGAAACGAAAGTACCTGATATTTTAATTGGCGTGCGCGAGCTCTAGTAATTGGTCCAGTATGTATAGTAATAGAGGCGAGGGTGTCCCGATCTTTCGATGAGATGATAGCTATCGTTTTTGGTGGAGTAGACTTTGACGATCCGACTACGAACGTGCGAGGACGTCGCGCCTTAGCAATCGCTAAACCAACTCCGAGAGGTTATTGACCACGCCGGAGCACAATCAACCTGACCACGAGGGTCTATCTCCTGCAAGCAAACGAAGAACAAGCAAGAAACTAAGATTTGCAATCTGGATATTGCGAATATAAGATGAAAGCTTTATTGATCAAGGTGGGGTTCTGTGACGTCTTGGTCTGGTCGTTGAACACAAACGAAGTACGCGAAGTTGCAGCTATGGCGAACTTTTAATCTAAACAAAACCCAAAGTCTAAACGGTGCCCTAAGGGCTGTATATATGGAGGAAGAGGAGGGGATTTCGTGGCCCTTGAAGGAGGGGTCTGAAACCAACCCTATCTCTTGTTTCCCCACACATACGGACTCTAAAAACAGCCTATACTCAAGTATTTCGAAATTACATGGGCCTGGCCCAATAATAAGGTGACGCAGCACCTATAATAGCCTCTGGATGAAATTTATGAAGTGACATCTTGTATATTTCGTCCAAGGCTTCCTGCACTCATTATGGTGGCTTCAAAGTCCTGAAATCATCACTTGTAACTCCGTTCTTGTTCCCCTTGTGCATGCCATCATCTCCATGCTTGAACTTGCTCCAAGGTTCCTCTTTCTTGTCCAAGCTAGGCCCTTCATTTGTAAGCAAAACAAATGTATCCAATTTAGGCAGCATCATATTCTCATGAACTTTAGAATCATTACCAAGAAACGAAAGTACCTGATATTTTAATTGGCGTGCGCGAGCTCGAGTAATTGGTCCAGTATGTATAGAAGCAGGGGCTGTGGGTGTAACAATGGTATTGATGTCCTCATCATATATGGACTCAGAGAAATAGCAGATAATCTGTGGTGGTATATGGTAGGGGCGATGATGATGGTGCGGCGGCGGCGTGACAACTTGTGAACAGAACTCGTAACTCTAAAGAACTAGACGCTAAGACCAGCAACTTGACACGACGATGCAACCACAAATTCAACAAAGCAAAAACCCTAAAAAGATTATGCAAAGGCTCAGATTGGTTCGGATATGATGAACTAACCCTAATTTTTTTTTTTTTTGGCTTTTTCCTGGACTGTAGGTATGAAAAACAGACTCGATCTAAACTACGAAAAACTGTAAATCTCACCGAGCAACCTGGGAATCTGATACCACTTGATAGAGGCGAGGGTGTCCCGATCTTTCGATGAGATGATAGCTATCGTTTTTGGTGGAGTAGACTTTGACGATCCGACTACGAACGTGCGAGGACGTCGCGCCTTAGCAATCGCTAAACCAACTCCGAGAGGTTATTGACCACGCCGGAGCACAATCAACCTGACCACGAGGGTCTATCTCCTGCAAGCAAACGAAGAACAAGCAAGAAACTAAGATTTGCAATCTGGATATTGCGAATATAAGATGAAAGCTTTATTGATCAAGGTGGGGTTCTGTGACGTCTTGGTCTGGTCGTTGAACACAAATGAAGTACGCGAAGTTGCAGCTATGGCAAACTTTTAATCTAAACAAAACCCAAAGTCTAAACGGTGCCCTAAGGGCTGTATATATGGAGGAAGAGGAGGGGATTTCGTGGCCCTTGAAGGAGGGGTCCGAAACCAACCCTATCTCTTGTTTCCCCACACATACGGACTCTAAAAACAGCCTATACTCAAGTATTTCGAAATTACATGGGCCTGGCCCAATAATAAGGTGACGCAGCACCTATAATAGCCTCTGGACGAAATTTATGAAGTGACATCTTGTATATTTCGTCCAAGGCTTCCTGCACTCATTAAGGTGGCTTCAAAGTCCTGAAATCATCACTTGTAACTCCGTTCTTGTTCCCCTTGTGCATGCCATCATCTCCATGCTTGAACTTGCTCCAAGGTTCCTCTTTCTTGTCCAAGCTAGGGCCTTCATTTGTAAGCAAAACAAATGTATCCAATTTAGGCAGCATCATATTCTCATGAACTTTAGAATCATTACCAAGAAACGAAAGTACCTGATAATTTAATTGGCGTGCGCGAGCTCTAGTAATTGGTCCAGTATGTATAGAAGCAGGGGCTGTGGGTGTAACAATGGTATTGATGTCCTCATCAGATATATATCAGGAACATATCTACCCTCGAATGGTGGAATATTCAATTTTAATTTAGGAAGATGGTCATGATCTCGTACCTGAAGTGGTGGTGCAGACCTACCATTGCGATTATTTGCATGTGGACGACCTGGTGCTGGTGGTTGCACGTAGTTATGATTTTGATCAACCTCATCCTCATAATCGCCCGCGTAATCATCCTCCTCCTCGGCACCAGCAACAGCAGGAGCAGGAGCCAAAGAAGCATCAACAGTAGGTACAGCAGCACCAGAAGTTTGGCCATCCTCAAGAGGAACACGCTTCGCTCGTCCGAACTGATTTGGAAGGGGGCGTTGTTGTTGTCGTTGCAGAGGTGCGACAGGTGCAGCCGGTGGTGGTTGGGGAAGACGCGTGAGCAATTCATTAAACTTGTTATCCAGCTTTGTCTCGAACGACTTCTCCATGCCATCTATCTTCTCCATGGCCTCTTCAAATCTGTTTAGCACATCTCCCACCTGGCCACTCATCATTTGCTGAAATTTATCATGCAACTCCTTGTTTGTCATGTTCTCCCAGTCAATCTCGTCGGCTTGTGATCCTGCCATGGTTAGCAGCAATAGAAACACACAAGAATATGATCCTACAGACTACTAGAAAGTGGTGGTGGTGTGGTGTGGTGTCACAAATCCGTCAAGCAAATCTCAAATTCTTACCAGTTCTTACCCAGCAGCAGGTGGTGATCGGCAACCTTTGTAGTCAAAACTCTTAGAGCTTGGACAGAGCGATTGCCAGGTGGTGTCAAACGCACGATGTAGATGTATGTGGAGCTGGGAAGGCTTATGATATGGTAGCAAAAATGGTCAGCAATAATCAATTCAGAGATGCAATGTTGAATAAACTCTCAACGATGGTACTGTGCTGGTCCTAGGCTAGACCGTGCTAGAGACGCGAGCCTAGAACACTAACAAAAATCACGGCGCTGCACGTAAACAAGGGAGGAGCACACTCTGAATTTTTTTCTTTTTTTTTGCACTTTTTTTTTCCTTTTTTTTTTTTTGCTTCGCAACAAATTTTTTTCGAAAAAGTCTACAAATGGTCTAAAAACTGCCTAGCCAGAATTTTCCAGACTTAGTTTTTTTTTTTGAAACTGGAACTATTTTTCTTCTACGGGTAGCACGAAAATTGGGGAATCCGACTTGTTCACGACTCGTAGTATCGCGTGATCTGGAACTCTAAAATAAAGGAATAAATACTGGACTCGGACTAGGACTGGTGGCAGAGATGAATATGGTGGAACTCGGACTGGTGATGGTATATGACGGTAGTATATGTGGGCTCGGATTGGTGGTGGTATATGGACTCGGATCGGTGGTGGTATATGGACTCGGATCGGTGGTGGTATATGGACTCAGAGAAATAGCAGATAAGCTGTGGTGGTATATGGTAGGGCCGATGATGATGGTGCGGCGGCGGCGTGACAACTTGTGAACAGAACTCGAAACTCTAAAGAACTAGACGCTAAGACCAGCAACTTGACACGACGATGCAACCGCAAATTCAACAAAGCAAAAACCCTAAAAAGATTATGCAAAGGCTCAGATTGGTTTGGATATGATGAACTAACCCTAAATTTTTTTTTGGCTTTTTCCTGGACTGTAGGTATGAAGAACAGACTCGATCTAAACTACGAAAAACTATAAATCTCACCGAGCAACCTGGGAATCTGATACCACTTGATAGAGGCGAGGGTGTCCCGATCTTTCGATGAGATGATAGCTATCGTTTTTGGTGGAGTAGACTTTGACGATCCGACTACGAACGTGCGAGGACGTCGCGCCTTAGCAATCGCTAAACCAACTCCGAGAGGTTATTGACCACGCCGGAGCACAATCAACCTGACCACGAGGGTCTATCTCCTGCAAGCAAACGAAGAACAAGCAAGAAACTAAGATTTGCAATCTGGATATTGCGAATATAAGATGAAAGCTTTATTGATCGAGGTGGGGTTCTGTGACGTCTTGGTCTGGTCGTTGAACACAAACGAAGTACGTGAAGTTGCAGCTATGGCGAACTTTTAATCTAAACAAAACCCAAAGTCTAAACGGTGCCCTAAGGGCTGTATATATGGAGGAAGAGGAGGGGATTTCGTGGCCCTTGAAGGAGGGGTCCGAAACCAACCCTATCTCTTGTTTCCCCACACATACGGACTCTAAAAACAGCCTATACTCAAGTATTTCGAAATTACATGGGCCTGGCCCAATAATAAGGTGACGTAGCACCTATAATAGCCTCTGGACGAAATTTATGAAGTGACATCTTGTATATTTCGTCCAAGGCTTCCTGCACTCATTATGGTGGCTTCAAAGTCCTGAAATCATCACTTGTAACTCCGTTCTTGTTCCCCTTGTGCATGCCATCATCTCCATGCTTGAACTTGCTCCAAGGTTCCTCTTTCTTGTCCAAGCTAGGCCCTTCATTTGTAAGCAAAACAAATGTATCCAATTTAGGCAGCATCATATTCTCATGAACTTTAGAATCATTACCAAGAAACGAAAGTACCTGATATTTTAATTGGCGTGCGCGAGCTCTAGTAATTGGTCCAGTATGTATAGAAGCAGGGGCTGTGGGTGTAACAATGGTATTGATGTCCTCATCAACGGTGGCAGGTGTCACGCAGTGACACAGGGGCCACCCAGGGCAGGACTCCGGGGGAGGATGATTGCCGGTGCTACGATGGGAGAGTCACGGGTCAGGCAGGTTTCGTTGGAGCAACTCTGGTCCACCCGAATGGGATCACGAGGTCAGGTGCTCCATGGTGTGGGTAAAGTGCGCAACCTCTGCAGTGTGTAAAATCTATTCGAATAGCCGTGTGCACGGAATTGGACAGTCCGTCCAGACCTCACTAGGTGGTCAACCATAGTGATGTTAATAATGGAAGAACTCGTCGTATATCAGAAATACTCGGTGGATCATGAGTATTCTGAGGGTTGTGCGACAACCCAGAAGAGAGTAAGTTTGTCAGACTTGTCATGCAGATAGAAGCAGGTAATTGAGATGTCAGTCATGGGATGGTATGAGATGAGTGGTCGGGTGACCACATGATTGGACCTGTAGCAGGTTCGGAGTAGATCCCGAGATTATTCGGAGTATGAATTAAATATGCTTTACCTTACTGCATTTACTTCAGAAGTTATCTTGCTAGATAACCAGGCTTGTTAATCTTGACTGCTATGATGTTGTCTTGCATTAATGCTGATGTTTGCTGTGAGCTTGCGAGTACATTCAAAGTACTCACCTGGCGTGTCATGCCAGTTTGCAGGTCATGCCGTGATTGCTTGCTTGTCGAGGATCCCGAGTTTGCGACCTAGGCTACGCGTTCTAGCCAGAGTCCCTGCGGAGTGGAGTCCATCACCGCCGTCGTTGTTCCGCTGCCGAGAGAGTTTCCCCGCTGTTAGCATAGAGCTACCCCGGCAGGCGTAGTGTCGCCGTGCCGATGTAATCTTTATACCCTTTGTAACCATCTCCATTGTAATAAAGAGCTGATTTGTTCTATGCCAACAGTGCCGTATTCCAGAGGACTTGTCCCTGGGCTGGAATACGGGGCGTTCCGGTCTTCTCTGAGCCGGGGTGCCACAGAAGTTGGTATCAGAGCCAGGTCTGGCTATAGGACGCGCGGTCTAGGTGCGAGCGTTAGTAACCGGTAGTATAGGACCCAGTTGGTTTGCTGCAATTGTTTGTTGCATTTGTTTGTGCATAGCATGCATATAGACTAGATATTTTGTCACTAACGATGGATCTGGTGAGTGTAGGTGGCATCGGATTCGATTCACTACATGCGCTCTCCAGTTTGCATATCTATTCCTTGGTGTGGTGTCATCTTCGTCCCAGCGGAGTGATGCCAAGGTGCTTGGTGGTGTCGATCCCTTGTCAGATTGATGCACCGGTACCACACCAATATATTCTCTTCAGCTACCCCTATCGTTTCGGGGATAGACAAGTTCTATCCCGGATCGTGCCATTCCTCTAGTCACTTCGGCAACCCTTACTGATCCTTGTTATCAGAAAAGGGCAATGCATGCAAGCCTTTCTCTCCACCACTAACTCATTCCGCCACCTATTCTTTGGACCAGTACGTTTTTCTTCCGTACGCTTGATGATGATGTGGTCGTAACTTCTGTGTTCCGACCCCCGATCACCAAGTTCGTCCTCGCCACCGTTTCCATCCGTGTTAAGCCCATGTTTGGTGTAGCCTTGTTTACACCAATTTTCTTCCACACATTGATTCACTTTCGTGCACATCGCCACAGCATGTTAGACCGTAATACCGGAGTTCTTGCGAGATTTGTGTGCTTAAGTAGGAATGCATATTATTGTTGTGAATAGCTGTAGAAGGTGATATTGCTTGTGTGTGATCTTGTTGCTTTGTGTGCTTTTGTTTAGTCATTTCTTTTGCTTCTTTATTTGGGCCCTTGGTGTTACCTTATTTTCTCCTTAAGGAAGTTGCTCACCGACCCTGAACCCAAAGAGTCAGTAAAAAGACAGTCATTTGAAAGCTCAACTCAACAATATGGAATTTCCAGCAGACTGTGTTATATCGGGAATATCGGGCCTGAATACAGATGATATCCTGGCCGGATTGATTATCAGCATCAAGTATACATCGATGCAACTTTCACAGCAGTGATGATCGCATCAGCATGAAGGCAAAGATGTGTGCATGATCAACAGTGCATTCGGTGCCAAAGGTATGATTCATATACATATATACAAGGTTTGAGTCTGCTGTGAGTATAATTTAAACCCTGCTATGTCTTGGAAGCAAGCCAGAATGTGCTATGAACTTAGTGTTCAGCAATAAGGATAGTCAAACAATGTCCTTCCTACAGCAAGTAACTGACAGCAGTAACCTCAAGGTATATATATATGCACTCAGTCCGCATGTAATAAGGAAAATCTTCAGGTGTAAGCAACCCAGTCTTTCCCTACAAGCTACCTGAGAAGCCTACGACGCAAGGATGCCTGTGTCTTCCTCGATACGACACATGGACATCTTCCGATGCAAGTTAGCAGCATATGACAATGCATCCTCAGGGTCAGATCCGCAACAGCTGGTCCGAAGGCAAAGATCAGTTAGGACACAAGCTTGCCTCAGGAATCAAGTGGCCAGTTATACATGTTTCCATAGATATGGTGGACATGCTGCCAAGGTCATATGGGTTACTCATACAATGATGCCAGCCCGGTAAGGATCTGACTATCGCATGAGCTATGTGAAAAGAAGAGAACGCCAGTTATACACTTCAGCGTGATGACCAACAACCTAAGAAGCAAGCTGACCATCTGGTATATGTCTTATAGCATTGCTCTGTGTTATTCTGGCATGTTCAAATTATTATCATATGCATAATAGTGAGCTGTATGGGACGCAGATGACCCTTGCCCGTCTTTCTTTGGTAACGGCACCACGCCTGTGTTCTGAGCTGTTTCCGGCCGTCCGGGGTGGATGCCGATTTTTATTTCTCTTATCAGCAACTGGCCCGTGTTCTGAGCTGCTTTTCGGCCGTCTCGGGCAGCTGTTGAATTTCTCTTCGTAGCAATGACCCTATGCTCTGAGCTGTTTTTCGGCCGTCTTAGGGAGTTGCTACTTTCTTCTCATCAACACCGTCTCATGCTCTGAGCTGCTTTCCAGCCGTCTTGAGTCGGGGTTGAGCTACCCCAGTAATGTCCCAGATCTGAGTTGTAAAGACCGTTCGGGTGGCTACTGGTTTATTTGCCGGTTTTATTCAAGGGTTCAGACGATCGCTACCCTACAGCTACAACTTGTAAAGTAATATGCCTGCCGGAATATTGCACCTGACAACACCTATGGTCACACGGAGAATCAAGAGCATATTAGGCCAAGTTCTTTCAGCAAAAGGTCCACGCAAAGAGAACCATAATGAAGAAGCAAGATTGGCCGTACAAGTATGAAAATGGTTGTAAGATCAACATGGTACAGATATTCAGAACAGTCAGGCTCGATATCGATCACCATGGGTACACACCCACGGGGTCTATTCCATTTGCAAGGACCCCATACCGAGACAACCCGCTCAGCCAACCGGATATGCTCAGAATTGTCAAAAGAAGGCAACCAAGCTGATCGGGTCAGCCGAAAGATTAATTCAGCAGTTTCATTGCAGCGACCGTGTTAAAGCATTACACGGCTTACCATCCACATAGAGATACCGACAGACTGAGTAATCAGAAAGTTGACAACAGTCTCGAGGCATGTGTCCTCATGGATGGGAATCAGTTAAAGACTAACCTGCCATGAACAAGATTCTGCTGCCAGGACCACTGTCAGTCAAGTCTATGGATAATATCACAATAAGACCGTACACCTTTATGCTGGTCATGACAGGTGACAGTCAAATATTTGGTAGGAGCCTTATACCCAAGACAGTGAAGATACCCAAGATGACCCAGCAATCCGTGCGAGAAGTCAGATTCCACCAGGAAAACGGTAAGAATCACAGTACTATTTTGAGCCTGGAGGACACACAGCCATTTGAAGTCACCCAATGCAATGAGTAAAAGATTTCGTGACCACCAAGAGGATCTGTTCACAACTCAGTGAGCGGTTGTTCATATTGGACTCTGTCACGACACGTCCATGAGGAACCACCCTCGGACTTACGAGCAAGGCACATTGTTTGGTCAGGATAATTTCTTGCCCCAGACAGGTCAGCAGACACGAAAGGAGTGAGTCAGAGTAACATATGAGGTAAGATTTGCCAGAAAAAGGGTCCAGTGAAGCAAACCACCCCGAAGCAAGGCAGTCAGTCATATGAAATTTAGTGGGAACATTATACAGGGAAAAAAAAGGAAACCCGAGTTAGAAACTGTCTCCTCAAGTGGGAATATTCATGTTTGATCCCTGAGCAACCAAATCTTGAGGACGAGATTTCTTTAAGGGGGGTAGTGATAGAGGCGAGGGTGTCCCGATCTTTCGATGAGATGATAGCTATCGTTTTTGGTGGAGTAGACTTTGACGATCCGACTACGAACGTGCGAGGACGTCGCGCCTTAGCAATCGCTAAACCAACTCCGAGAGGTTATTGACCACGCCGGAGCACAATCAACCTGACCACGAGGGTCTATCTCCTGCAAGCAAACGAAGAACAAGCAAGAAACTAAGATTTGCAATCTGGATATTGCGAATATAAGATGAAAGCTTTATTGATCAAGGTGGGGTTCTGTGACGTCTTGGTCTGGTCGTTGAACACAAACGAAGTACGCGAAGTTGCAGCTATGGCGAACTTTTAATCTAAACAAAACCCAAAGTCTAAACGGTGCCCTAAGGGCTGTATATATGGAGGAAGAGGAGGGGATTTCGTGGCCCTTGAAGGAGGGGTCCGAAACCAACCCTATCTCTTGTTTCCCCACACATACGGACTCTGAAAACAGCCTATACTCAAGTATTTCAAAATTACATGGGCCTGGCCCAATAATAAGGTGACGCAGCACCTATAATAGCCTCTGGATGAAATTTATGAAGTGACATCTTGTATATTTCGTCCAAGGCTTCCTGCACTCATTATGGTGGCTTCAAAGTCCTGAAATCATCACTTGTAACTCCGTTCTTGTTCCCCTTGTGCATGCCATCATCTCCATGCTTGAACTTGCTCCAAGGTTCCTCTTTCTTGTCCAAGCTAGGCCCTTCATTTGTAAGCAAAACAAATGTATCCAATTTAGGCAGCATCATATTCTCATGAACTTTAGAATCATTACCAAGAAACGAAAGTACCTGATATTTTAATTGGCGTGCGCGAGCTCTAGTAATTGGTCCAGTATGTATAGAAGCAGGGGTTGTGGGTGTAACAATGGTATTGATGTCCTCATCACAACTCCCTTTGTATGGAACAAATTATGCCTCTGATTTTGCTCAGCTTGTGTGACCTGCACACTCAAAACACGTTGAGCAACTAAACATTCATACCTGTCAGCGTCTTCAGGAGCCATGTATTGCGTCTCATGATCAGAATCATCTCCACCGTGTTCTTCACTTGTAATAAGAGCCAAAGTCTCCTCATCATAATCACTAGCGGACTCATACCCACCATCCTCAGTAGCAATCATAACACGCGGAGATTGGCATTCTCTCGCATAATGACCTCTTCCCTTACAACGACGACAAATAATATCATGTGTGTGCCCTGTTGATGCCATAGATGAAGAAGAGCTCTGGGCAGGCCCAGAAGGTGTACTCTTGGCAGATGGTGGTGGTGGTTCCTGTTTTCTTGTATCTCGGTTGGAATTGGCGGCTGAAGTCAGTGGTGCCGCAGTAGGACGTGGGGGAGTAGAGGAGGCACGCGGTGTCCATGATGAAGATTGACCTGCAGAAAAATTAGTTCGCGCCAATGCCTGTCGATCCTGCACTTCACGTTCAGCTTTACAAGCAAGATGGAATAAACGAGTGATATTATTATACTCCTTATACTATAGAATGGTCTGAATCTCTCTATTTAATCCACCCATGAAACGTGCAAGCATAGCTTCATTCTCCTCAACAATACCACATCTAATCATGCCAGTTTGTAATTCCTGATAATATTCTTCTACAGAATTTTTTCCTTGTCTTAAGCGCTGCAATTTTTGAAGTAATTCACGTTGATAATATGGTGGAACCCAACGAGTACGCATAGCAGTTTTCAAAGCAGCCCACGTAGCTGGAATAGGATATAATCTACAATGTTCAGACCACCATACACATGCAAAACTAGTGAAAGCACAAACAGCAGCAGCAACACGTCGTTCCTCGGGATATTGTAAACATGTAAAACGTTGTTCAGTTTCTAACTCCCAAGTAAGATATATATCAGGAACATATCTACCCTCGAATGGTGGAATATTCAATTTTAATTTAGGAAGATGGTCATGATCTCGTACCTGAAGTGGTGGTGCATGCCTACCATTGCGATTATTTGCATGTGGACGACCTGGTGCTGGTGGTTGCACGTAGTTATGATTTTGATCAACCTCATCCTCATAATCGCCCGCGTAATCATCCTCCTCCTCGGCACCAGCAGTAGCAGGAGCAGGAGCCAAAGAAGCATCAACAGTAGGTACAGCAGCACCAGAAGTTTGGCCATCCTCAAGAGGAACATGCTTCGCTCGTCCGAACTGATTTGGAAGGGGGCGTTGTTGTTGTCGTTGCAGAGGTGCGACAGGTGCAGCCGGTGGTGGTTGGGGAAGACGCGTGAGCAATTCATTAAACTTGTTATCCAGCTTTGTCTCGAACGACTTCTCCATGCCATCTATCTTCTCCATGGCCTCTTCAAATCTGTTTAGCACATCTCCCACCTGGCCACTCATCATTTGCTGAAATTTATCATGCAACTCCTTGTTCGTCATGTTCTCCCAGTCAATCTCGTTGGCTTGTGATTCTGCCATGGTTAGCAGCAATAGAAACACACGAGAATATGATCCTAAAGACTACTAGAAAGTCGTGGTGGTGTGGTGTGGTGTCACAAATCCGTCAAATAAATCTCAAATTCTTACCAGTTCTTACCCAGCAGCAGGTGGTGATCGGCAACCTTTGTAGTCAAAACTCTCAGAGCTTGGACAGAGCGATTGCCAGGTGGTGTCAAACGCACGATGTAGATGTATGTGGAGCTGGGAAGGCTTATGATATGGTAGCAAAAAGGGTCAGCAATAATCAATTCAGAGATGCAATGTTGAATAAACTCTCAACGACGGTACTGTGCTGGTCCTAGGCTAGACCGTGCTAGAGACGCGAGCCTAGAACACTAACAAAAATCACGGCGCTGCACGTAAACAAGGGAGGAGCACACTCTGAATTTTTTTCTTTTTTTTTGCACTTTTTTTTTCCTCTTTTTTTTTTTGCTCCGCAACAATTTTTTTTCGAAAAAGTCTACAAATGGTCTAAAAACTGCCTAGCCAGAATTTTCCAGACTTAGTTTTTTTTTTTGAAACTGGAACTATTTTTCTTCTGCGGGTAGCACGAAAATTGGGGAATCCGACTTGTTCACGACTCGTAGTATCGCGTGATCTGGAACTCTAAAATAAAGGAATAAATACTGGACTCGGACTAGGACTGGTGGCAGAGATGAATATGGTGGAACTCGGACTGGTGATGGTATATGACGGTAGTATATGTGGGCTCGGATTGGTGGTGGTATATGGACTCGGATCGGTGGTGGTATCTGGACTCGGATCGGTGGTGGTATATGGTAGGGGCGATGATGATGGTGCGGCGGCGGTGTGACAACTTGTGAACAGAACTCGAAACTCTAAAGAACTAGACGCTAAGACCAGCAACTTGACACGACGATGCAACCGCAAATTCAACAAAGCAAAAACCCTAAAAAGATTATGCAAAGGCTCAGATTGGTTCGGATATGATGAACTAACCCTAAATTTTTTTTTTGGCTTTTTCCTGGACTGTAGGTATGAAGAACAGACTCGATCTAAACTACGAAAAACTGTAAATCTCACCGAGCAACCTGGGAATCTGATACCACTTGATAGAGTCGAGGGTGTCCCGATCTTTCGATGAGATGATAGCTATCGTTTTTGGTGGAGTAGACTTTGACGATCCGACTACGAACGTGCGAGGACGTCGCGCCTTAGCAATCGCTAAACCAACTCCGAGAGGTTATTGACCACGCCGGAGCACAATCAACCTGACCACGAGGGTCTATCTCCTGCAAGCAAACGAAGAACAAGCAAGAAACTAAGATTTGCAATCTGGATATTGCGAATATAAGATGAAAGCTTTATTGATCAAGGTGGGGTTCTGTGACGTCTTGGTCTGGTCGTTGAACACAAACGAAGTACGCGAAGTTGCAGCTATGGCGAACTTTTAATCTAAACAAAACCCAAAGTCTAAACGGTGCCCTAAGGGCTGTATATATGGAGGAAGAGGAGGGGATTTCATGGCCCTTGAAGGAGGGGTCCAAAACCAACCCTATCTCTTGTTTCCCCACACATACGGACTCTAAAAACAGCCTATACTCAAGTATTTCGAAATTACATGGGCCTGGCCCAATAATAAGGTGACGCAGCACCCATAATAGCCTCTGGACGAAATTTATGAAGTGACATCTTGTATATTTCGTCCAAGGCTTCCTGCACTCATTATGGTGGCTTCAAAGTCCTGAAATCATCACTTGTAACTCCGTTCTTGTTCCCCTTGTGCATGCCATCATCTCCATGCTTGAACTTGCTCCAAGGTTCCTCTTTCTTGTCCAAGCTAGGCCCTTCATTTGTAAGCAAAACAAATGTATCCAATTTAGGCAGCATCATATTCTCATGAACTTTAGAATCATTACCAAGAAACGAAAGTACCTGATATTTTAATTGGCGTGCGCGAGCTCTAGTAATTGGTCCAGTATGTATAGAAGCAGGGGCTGTGGGTGTAACAATGGTATTGATGTCCTCATCAGGTAGGTTTGTAACACCCTGGATTTTGCCCATTTTCTTTTTAGCTTGATTTGGTCCGAATTTGCTTTTCTGTGGTGTGATAGTTTTGCAACCTAGAGGGATCACCTTTCATTTTTCTTCCCGAGTGGCTTGCCAACCTCAAAACCATCCCAAGACCTTGCCATTTCCATCTTGGATCAATCCCAATACTCTTTTTCTTGGGAATATTCCTTTTTCTATTAAAGGAATAACCCTGTTTGTCCTGGGTTGTGAAGTAACCCACATTTCCATCATTCCCAAAATTCCCAAATAATTATCATAAATTATTTGGGTCATATCTTCCACAAATATGTCAAATCCTTCCTTGCCATGTTAAAAAATATTTCCTAAATATTCCTTTTCCGATTCTGCCCCAGCTGGCAGTTTGAGAAGCAAGTACCCTTTATATTTGCTTGCTTGCTCTCAAACTTTTTGGACATTATTTCCTATCCATATCATTGCCACATGCCAAAATTAAACTTTATTTGGATAATGAATCTCCCTTGGCTAATTTCCAAAGTTTCTGGGCAACTGGAATCTTTGTGAAGCAAGTGCTAGCTAGGAGTATCCAAATGAGTTAAAATTTTGCAAGCATCTTCATATGCTCAAATAATAGCTCTTCACCAAATTTTAGCATCATTCAATCATCTATGTGATCACAGCATCAAATCTTTGTTTCTGGTAATTATTATGGGTTGTGAAGCAACTATAATTTTTATTGCTCCATAATTCATGAATAATTTCCAGAACATGCTTCTACCCATATCTCACCTCTCCACAAAATTTGGGCTCATTTCATTTCACCAATAATTTCCTAGAATTTTTCAAAGATTCTGTCCATTTGGAAGCTGTGTGAAGGAAGTACCATTTTGGTTTATCCAAATGGTATGAAATTTATACAGTACCTTCATATGCCCATATCAATCACCTCCTCCAAATTTCAGCCCAATCCCATGTGATGTGTGAGTGCTACTTTAAGATTGGCAAATCTGGTCAGTGAGACCCTTTGAACAGCAAGTGCTTTTTATCCTCAACCAAATGGGCTGCAAATTTTCAGAGATGATCATCTTAGTGGGTGATCACACCATGCCAAAGATCAGAGCCAATCTCCAGACTATTCTTCCTCAACAAGTAACAAACACCTTGTTGTACCTGAGTATACCTGCTAGCTGCGGTCAACTCAAGTGCCACTATGCTTGTTTCTTTCTTCCTTGACCCTATCCTTCGAATGACTGATCTAGTTGACACGGTGGGGTTGACCAGAACACGTGGCAACGTCGCGACCATGCGGTGACCGCCGCCCTGGCATGACATGGACGCGAGCTGCGCAACTTCTTACTCGGGCCCCTCCTCTGCTCGTCGTTTCCGCACGCCTGGTCATGTCCAACAGCTCCCCCTCGTCGTCGCCTCCCTCCCTAGATAAGCTTCCCCCTCTCCCGTCCCCTCCCTCGCGGTGTAGCCGCCGCGCGCGTGCCCTGTCTTCTCTGCTTCTCTCTGGTCCAGTCAACCGGAGCCCTTCCGAGCTCTCTCGACCTCGCCTGAACCCTCTCCGCCCCTCCGTGATCTCCCTGGAAGCCTCTCCCCCCTCCAGGCGAGCTCCCGAAGCTCCGGGACGCCGGCGTACGTGTCGCCGCGGCAATGCTCGGCCCTCCCTTGCCGCTCGCCTATATATAGGCCACTCCGAGTCCTCCCGAGCTCCCCATCGACTCCACCGTCCTCCACTCCTCCTCCCTAGCCACTCGCCCGAGCTCCAGGGGCCTTTCCTGCTCGCCATTGCCGCCTCGGCCGCCGGCGGTCGCTGCCTAAATTCGGGCAGGCCCGCGCTCCTCTCCTCCTCCCGAGCCCTCCACTGTCTCCCCCTCCTTCCGGCGAGCCGCCCCACCCCATCTCCCCTCGCCGGAGTTGGCCGCACCACCGAGTTCTCCAACACCGCCCCCACCCTCTGTCCTCCTCCTGGCGCTGCCATTTGCCGCCATCCATCCCTCCCTGGCTCCTGCTAGCCCTCTGCACGGACGCGCTGCGTCGTCCCGCACCCGCCGGTGGCCTCGGGCGGGCGGGAGACGGCCGGAGCCGCCCGGCCCGTCGCCGGCAGCACCCCTCCCCTGCCCCTCCTCTGTTCCGTGCGGGGAACGAGCGAGACGAAGGAGACGAGCTGGCCAGGCGGGCCCCGCATCGCCCGAGCCCACCCGTCAGCTGCAGGACAAGTCAACGCCCCGGGCCCGCGTTGTTTAAGTGGAGGCGCACTCTCCAAAAAACGCTTTCCACTTAAGGAAGCGTACTCGGGCTCTGTTTCGGGAAAGATTACGTTTTCTGCTTTGGGAAACATATTTTCCCAGAAGGTGCTTTCTGTCTAACCGTCTAGGGACTTGTTTGTGAATATTCTTTTTACAGATTAGCCCCTGAGTTTCAGTAGCCCACAACTTTTTAACCGAGACTCCGATCGAGGTGATTCCAAAGCCGACTTCTTCGTCTCGTCGATCCCATCGTGTTGGTATCATTTTCACTATGTGGTTCTACTGTGGAAATGACCATTTTGCCCTTGCCCGTAAACAGCCCCTCCGGGAGAGAACTGTTTCCGGCAGTTAACTTCGTGGACTCTCCGCACTTCTCCCCGGTGTATCCCTTCACCCCCAGGCAAGCCACAACTCTCATCTGCATAATTGCATTGCAATGTCATAGTTTAACTATTTACTTTAACAACAAGTATGAGTTATTTGTGAAATGGATTGGATTACACAATTCTCGAGTAAATTCTTGGATAGGTGACTACCATGTTGAGTTAGTGACTAGTAGTTTACTCACTTGTTGATATTATGATGTTGAGATTACCGTCTATGATTATTCTGGATTTCATCCAGCAGTTCGTGGAGATGAATTAGTAGCAGTGGCTTAAGCATACTGGTTATCGGAGTGTCAGCCATGACAGAAATATTATTCGGGGATTAGATATTTTATGGTTGATCTTGAGTCACCTGTCCGGACTTATCCGTGCAACCACATTTGCCGGTATGGGACGGCCTTGACTTGGTCTGATTGCGTGCTCTTTCACCGGTACCGCCCGACAGGGAAGGTTATGCGTGCGCGCTACCCTGGCCAGGTAGGCGCCGATAACCTTGTGAGCCCAGTTGAGTTATATGGTACCAAGTCCCTGTTTGGGCCAGTTTGTTAGCCACGACGGTGGCAGGTGTCACGCGGTGACACAGGGGCCACCCAGGGCAGGACTCCGGGGGAGGATGATTGCCGGTGGTACGATTGGAGAGTCACGGGTCAAGCAGGTTTCGTTGGAGCAACTCTGGTCCACCCGAATGGGATCACGAGGTCAGGTGCTCCATGGTGTGGGTAAAGTGCGCAACCTCTGCAGAGTGTAAAATCTATTCAAATAGCTGTGTCGACGGAATTGGACAGTCCGTCCAGACCTCACTAGGTGGTCAACCATAGTGATGTTAATAATGGAAGAACTCGTCGCAAGATCAGAAGTACTCGGTGGATCATGAGTATTCTGAGGGTTGTGCGACAACCCGGAAGAGAGTAAGTTTGTCAGACTTGTCATGCAGATAGAAGCAGGTAATTGAGATGTCAGTCATGGGATGGCTATGAGATGAGTGGTCGGGTGACCACATGATTGGACCTGGAGCAGGTTCGGAGTAGATCCCGAGATTATTCGGAGTATGAATTAAATATGCTTTACCTTACTGGATTTACTTCAGAAATTATCTTGCTAGATAACCAGGCTTGTTAATCTTGACTGCTATGATGTTGTCTTTCCTTAATGCTGATGTTTGCTGTGAGCTTGCGAGTACATTCGAAGTACTCACCTGGCGTGTCATGCCAGTTTGCAGGTCATGCCGTGATTGCTTGCTTGTCGAGGATCCCGAGTTTGCGACCTAGGATACGCGTTCTAGCCAGAGTCCCTGCGGAGTGGAGTCCATCACCGCCGTCGCTGTTCCGCTGCCGAGAGAGTTTCCCCGCTGTTAGCATAGAGCTACCCCGGGCAGGCGTAGTGTCGCCGTGTCGATGTAATCTTTATACCCTTTGTAACCATCTCCATTGTAATAAAGAGCTGATTTGTTCTATGCCAATAGTGCCGTATTCCAGAGGACTTGTCCCTAGGCTGGAATACGGGGTGTTCCGGTCTTCTCTGAGCCTGGGTGCCACAGAGGGGGGCTGGCTCTCCACTACTCTGGAGCAACCGCCCCGCTCCGCCAATCCGGCTCCCTGCATCCCTAGCTGGTGTCTTGCTCCATCAATCGCCCATTCTCGCCAATCCAACACTCTGACTCCTCTGGCCAGAGCGCTTCCATCACGACCGCCCTTCTGCACCAATCCCAAGTCCCGCGCCTAATCTGCGTCGTGGGGAAATGGAGAAAAGCTGCAGTAAAGGAGAACATGATGACAGAAACGGCAATTACCCCAAATCACGCGCACACACACTAACAGCACCCCGCATACGTGGGCGCCCCTGGCCTTTGGTACGACGGCACGAGCCGCTGTAACATCAAGAGAACTAGAGTATGGCTGGGGGCTGGCCTGGATCGAAGAATAATGAAGAAGCAAAGAAGATCTCAAAGATACGACATCGTTCCCGGCAAGATCGATGTGTGCGCCTTTGCATTTGTTGGACCTACCCCAACGATGCCCGCGGCATGTGTGGACTAGGCCCGGGGGCTCCTGTCGGTGCAACAAACATGAGTGTTTGACGCCCTGACATATGCACAGGCGCGTTGCAACTCTTACATCAAGTGCCAAGTCTCATATACAACTAAACCAGAGAAGCCGCTCTTCGTGGGATCAAGGAGAGCATTAAGAAGACCAAGCATTGGAACAAGCTACAAATATCACAACAGAAGCAACCAAGCCGGCAGGAACGAGCCGACAAGTCAAAGCCCGGCAAGCTCCTCGAAGCACAAGTTTCCGCCAAACACTAGCGCTCTGCCTCTTCGACCAGCTGGTCAGAGGTTAGTGAGGTGTCGAGCCCGCAGGTGTTTAGGTGGACATAACTCGTGCGTGTCAGCTTGTTGAGTGGGAAAATCACCTTTATTGACACCCGTCCTGATGGCATGTCACGCTAATAGGAGGTAGCTAGATAAGCGGCGCGGCAGCCTTGCCGGGATTCAACCTCCACATGACACCTAGCAGCGCATTTAATGCATTTTGCCTTAACTAGCAGAGTTAGGTATGATAGCTCTGTATCAGTCTAATCACCCCTGTAATGACCTTTTTGCCACTGTGGTGACCCCTTGAGCTATCAAAGGAGGGCCAGGGCAATAGGAGTAGGTGTTCGGATCTTTGCAACCCTCACGCATAGGTATTCATGCAGCTGCTCTCTCCTCATCACTTGTCGGGGAGAGCGCTCCGTGTATTTGTGCTCAACACCAGCCAATACACCAAAAAGGAAGGAGTAGTGTTTTACGCCCCCGGGCTGCCCGAACCTGGGAAAAATCATGTGCTCCTCATTGTATTTGCTCTTTGTGTCGATTGTCACCCCTTGCCGAACCAGCAAAGGGGTTGCACGGCCTCATAGATCGCCAGCTCCACACCGACACTTCGTCCTGGGCCAACTCATGTTGAAGCTCTTCGAAGGTTTGTGAAGCCACCATGTCGATGCGTAGTTATGGAAGTTACTTGTGGCGCACTTTACATAATCTTCGGAGGGGACTTCATGTAGCTTGAGGTAGGCGTCCATCTTGCGCTGCCATTCGAGATACTCCTCGGGGTCTTAAGTCCCATCGAAAGGAATCTCGTGGTCGATGTCGAGGTCGTAGTAGCTTGTGGAAGTTGCAGACTTGAGCTTGGGGAGCTTCTCTTGGGAGTAATCTTGAGGTGCTTGTCAGCGAAGATGCCGCATGTCCCAAGGCGAAGATGCTTTGAAGTCTCTTGGCGAAGATGCCAAGTTAGATGGTGAAGTCGTAGAGCGGTGGTTGGTGTTGAGCTCTTGACCTTCACGTTCTCGTCGATGATGGTGTCAATGCCGATGTGAAATTGCCGGAGATGGTAGCTTGGAAGCATGTGCACTTGAGCGTATTCTCGAAGATGAGGAAGACCTCCTGCCGGTCTTGATAAGGGCTTTGAGCTCCTTCATTTGAGCATCCATCTTGATGTTGATGAAGTTTTTCGTTGCATTGAACTCATCTTTGTAGTTGTAGACCGAAGTAGATGTGTTTTGCCTATCCATCACAAAAATCAAGTAGAGGTGAGTAGGAAATGAGATAAACAATACCAATCTTCCTTTTCCCAAACTTGAGGATGTATCTCGTGTCACTCAATGTGAATTGAGGGAATAGTGCAATTGGTACCAGACTTGTTCACTCACACCTAAAAAGTAAAGCTTATCAAGTGGCTTGGATAGGACAAGTGGCACAAATTTCAAGCAAGTGTTAGTCAATGATATCAATAATGTTGAGGAAGATTCACAAAATCGCAATGTAAAACAAATAGATCAATAGCTATGCTGGCACAAAGGAATACACAAACAGATAGATAAGTGAGATCTGCACAACCAAGGAATGAGCACAAAATGTGTTACCACGCAAAAAGCTCTTGTTGCATAGATACTAGAGAGAGAATAGCTCGATTGCTCAAATGGGCTACATATGCTTGTGCACCAACCTAAGCGAGAAACTGTGCCGTCTTCAATCCCAAGTATGCTATGTATGTATGATTCCGGTGTGTCGCTCACGATGATCCAAGATGATCAAGTATATCAATATGATATGCAATGTGGCGATGTCATGGCCATTGCTTTCAAGATCTTTCGTATGTCCTCTTTGCTTAAAAGCTTTTTCCTCTTTTTTTGTATATGCTTTTTTTTGCCGCTATGCTCGATACTCGAGCCAAGTATGTAAGATATGCATGGGAGAGACTTATGGCACAATGATGATAGCAAGATGATTGCATGCTAAAACTGATGAGGACATCAATACCATTGTTACACCCACAGCCCCTGTTTCTATACATACTGGACCAATTACTAGAGCTCGCGCACGCCAATTAAAATATCAGGTACTTTCGTTTCTTGGTAATGATTCTAAAGTTCATGAGAATATGATGCTTCCTAAATCGGATACATTTGTTTTGCTTACAAATGAAGGGCCTAGCTTGGACAAGAAAGAGGAACCTTGGAGCAAGTTCAAGCATGGAGATGATGGCATGCACAAGGGGAACAAGAACGGAGTTACAAGTGATGATTTCAGGACTTTGAAGCCACCATAATGAGTGCAGGAAGCCTTGGACAAAATATACAAGATGTCACTTCATAAATTTCATCCAGAGGCTATTATAGGTGCTGCGTCACCTTATTATTGGGCCAGGCCCATGTAATTTCGAAATACTTGAGTATAGGCTGTTTTTAGAGTCCGTATGTGTGGGGAAACAAGAGATAGGGTTGGTTTCGGACCCCTCCTTCAAGGGCCACGAAATCCCCTCCTCTTCCTCCATATATACAGCCCTTAGGGCACCGTTTAGACTATGGGTTTTGTTTAGATTAAAAGTTCGCCATAGCTGCAACTTCGCGTACTTCGTTTGTGTTCAACGACCAGACCAAGACATCACAGAACCCCACCTTGATCAATAAAGCTTTCATCTTATATTCGCAATATCCAGATTGCAAATCTTAGTTTCTTGCTTGTTCTTCGTTTGCTTGCAGGAGATAGACCCTCATGGTCAGGTTGATTGTGCTCCGGCGTGGTCAATAACCTCTCGGAGTTGGTTTAGCGATTGCTAAGGCGCGACGTCCTCGCACGTTCGTAGTCGGATCGTCAAAGTCTACTCCACCAAAAACAATAGCTATCATCTCATTGAAAGATCGGGACGCCCCCGCCTCTATCAAGTGGTATCAGATTTCCAGGTTGCTCGGTGAGATTTTACAGTTTTTCGTAGTTTAGATTGTGTCTGTTCTTCATACCTAGAGTCCACGAAAAAGGCAAAAAAAAATTAGGGTTAGTTCATCATATCCGAACCAATCTGAGCCTTCGCATAATCTTTTCTGTATTTGCTTTGTTGAATTTGCGGTTGCATCGTCGTGTCAAGTTGCTGGTCTTAGCGTCTAGTCCTTTAGAGTTTCGAGTTCTGTTCATAAGTTGTCACGCCGCCGCCGCACCATCATCATCGCCCCTGCCATCTACCACCACCGCTTATCCGCCACTGCTTTGAATCCATATACCATCACCGATCTGTATCCATATACCACCACCGATCCGTATCCATATACCACCACCATATATCCACCACCAATCCGAGTTCTTTTCATATTAGGTTTGTTTTCGAGATCCATCTAGTTTTCGATTCGTGTTTCCTTGTCGGAGTAGGTTTCGAAAAAAAAAAGTCTGGAGACCCCCGGGCAGTTTTTAGGCCAAAATTTTGGCAGTCAATTTTTTTTCCCTATCCTATTTTTAGGTCCCAGGGAGCGTTTTGAGACACTTGCCATCATAGTGATTTTTTTGTCGCACTTTTTCGTCGTCGCTGCCCTGATTTCCGAAAAAAAAAAATTCAAAAAAAAATTTCGTGCCAATCCTGTTAGTTTGACTTGGGAAGAGTTTTGAGACACTCGCCATTATAGTGATTTTTTGCAAAAAAAAAAAGGAGCGCAAAAAAAAAACAAAAAACGAATTTTTTTTAGAGTGTGCTCTTCCCTTGTTTACGTGCCGCGCCGTGATTTTGTTAGTGTTCTAGGCTCGCGTCTCTAGTACGGTCTAGCCTAGGACCAGCACCGTACCGTCGTTGAGCGTTTATTCAACTTTGCATCTCTGAATTGATTATTGCTGACCCTTTTTGCTACCATATCATAAGCCTTCCCAGCACCACATACATCTACGTCGTGCGTTTGACACCACCTGGCAATCGCTCTGTCCAATCTTTAAGAGTTTTGACTACAACGGTTGCCGATCACCACCTGCTGCTGGGTAAGAACTGGTAAGCATTTGAGATTCGCTTGACGGTTTTGTGATACACCACCACCACCACTTCCCAGTAGTCTGTAGGATCATATTCTTGTGTGTTTCTATTGCTGCTAACCATGGCAGGATCACAAGCCGATGAGACTGATTGGGAGAACATGACGAACAAACAGCTACATGATAAATTTCAGCAAATGATGAGTGGACAGGTGCAAGATGTGCTAAACAGATTTGAAGAGGCCATGGAGAAGATAGACGGAATTGAGAAGACGTTCGAAACAAAGCTCGATAATAAGTTTAACGAATTGCTCGCGCGTCTTCCACAACCACCGCCGGCTGCACCTGCCGCACCTCTACAACAACAACAACGTCGCCTTCCAAATCAAGTGGGACGAGCACAGCGCGTTCCCCTTGAGCCTGGTCAAACTTCTGGTGCCGCTGCACCTACTGTTGATGCTTCTATGGCTCCTGCTGCCGCTGAGGAGGACGATTATGCGGGCGATTACGAGGATGAGGTTGATCAAAATCAGAACTACGTGCAACCACCACCACCAGGTCGTCCACATGCAAATAATCGCAATGGTAGGGCTGCATTACCAGCTCAGGTACGAGATCATGACCATCTTCCTAAACTGAAATTGAATATTCCACCATTTGAGGGTAGATATGTTCCTGATATATATCTTACTTGGGAGTTAGAAACTGAACAACGTTTTACATGTTTACAATATCCCGAGGAGAGACGTGTTGCTGCTGCTATTTGTGCTTTTACTAGTTTTGCATGTGTATGTTGGTCTGAACATTGTAGATTATATCCTATTCCAACTACTTGGGCTGCTTTGAAAACTGCTATGCGTACTCGTTGGGTTCCACCATATTATCAACGTGAATTACTTCAAAAATTGCAGCGCTTAAGACAAGGAAAAAATTCTGTAGAAGAATATTATCAGGAATTACAAACTGGCATGATTAGATGTGGTATTGTTGAGGAGAATGAAGCTATGCTTGCACGTTTTATGGGTGGATTAAATAGAGAGATTCAGACCATTCTAGAGTATAAGGAGTATAATAATATCACTCGTTTATTCCATCTTGCTTGTAAAGATGAACGTGAAGTGCAGGATCGACAGGCATTGGCGTGGACTAACTTTTCTGCAGGTCGACCTTCATCGTGGACACCGCGTGCATCCTCTACTTCCACACATTCTATTGCACCGACACCTCCATCAGCTGCCACCTCCAGCCGTGATACAAGGAAGCAGGCACAAACACCACTATCTGCCAAGAGCACACCTACCGGGCCTGCACAGAGTTCTTCTTCTTCCATGGCATCAACAGGGCATACAAGTGATATTATTTGTCGTCGTTGTAAGGGAAGAGGTCATTATGCGAGAGAATGCAAATCTCAGCGTGTGATGATTGCTACCGAGGATGGTGGGTATGAGTCCGCTAGTGACTATGATGAGGAGACTTTGGCTCTCATTACATGTGAAGAACACGATGGAGATGATTCTGAACAAGAGACGCAATACATGGCTCCTGAAGACGCTGACAGGTATGAATGTTTAGTTGCTCAACGTGTTTTGAGTGTGCAGGTCACAAAAGCTGAGCAAAATCAGAGGCATAATTTGTTCCATACAAAGGGAGTTGTGAAGGAACGTTCTGTTCATGTCATCATAGATGGAAGGAGCTACAACAACTTGGCTAGCATGGAGATGGTGGAGAAGCTCTCTCTCACCACAAGACCACATCCACATCCTTACTATATCCAATGGTTCAACAACAGCGGCAAGGTTAAGGTAACACGTACTGTTCGTGTGCATTTTAGTATCTCTACGTATGCTGATTTTGTTGATTGTGATGTGGTACCCATGCAAGCATGTTCCTTACTACTTGGTAGACCATGGCAATTTGATAAAAGTTCTGTACACCATGGTAGAAACAATCAGTATACTCTTGTTCATAAGGATAAACATATTACTTTGCTTCCTATGTCTCCTGATTCTATTTTGAAAGATGATATTAATAGAGCTAGTAAGGCAAAATAGGAGCAAAATAAGAGTGAAAATCAGATTGTGGCAAAAGAATTTGAGCAACAAATGAATCCTCATAATAAACCATCTAGTGTGGCTTCTGAAATTAAATTGAAAAGTGCATGTTTACTTGCCACCAAATCTGATATTGATGATCTAGATTTCAGCAAATCTGTTTGCTATGCTTTTGTGTGCAAAGAGGCATTACTTTCATTCGAGGACATGCCTTCCTCTTTGCCTCCTGCTGTTACTAACATTTTGCAGGAGTTCGCCGACGTCTTTCCACAAGATGTGCCTCCGGGATTACCACCTATTCGAGGGATTGAGCATCAGATTGACTTAATTCCCGGTGCATCGCTACCCAACCGTGCACCATACGGTACTAATCCAGAGGAGACGAAGGAGATTATGCGTCAAGTCCAGGAGTTGCTCGACAAAGGTTATATACACGAATCCCTTAGTCCTTGTGCTGTTCCTATTATTCTAGTGCCGAAAAAGGATGGTACATCGCGTATGTGTATTGATTGTAGAGGCATTAATAATATTACTATTCGTTATCGTCATCCTATTCCTAGACTAGATGATATGCTTGATGAATTGAGTGGCTCTACAATATTCTCCAAAGTTGATTTGCGTAGTGGATACCATCAAATTCATATGAAATTGGGGGATGAATGGAAAACAGCATTTAAAACAAAGTTTGGATTATATTAGTGGTTAGTCATGCCTTTTGGGTTAACTAATGCACCTAGTACTTTCATGAGATCAATGAACGAAGTTTTACGTGCTTTCATTGGACGATTTGTGGTAGTCTATTTTGATGATATACTAATTTATAGCAGATCTTTGGAGGAACATTTGGAACATTTACGTGCTGTTTTTATTGCTTTACCTGATGCACGTTTGTTTGGTAACCTTGGGAAGTGCACCTTTTGCACCGACCGAGTATCTTTTCTTGGCTATGTTGTTACTCCACAGGGAATTGAAGTTGATAAAGCCAAGATTGAAGCTATTGAGAGTTGGCCACAGCCCAAAACGGTCACTCAAGTGAGGAGTTTTCTTGGACTCGCTGGTTTCTATTGGCGTTTTGTGAGAGATTTCAGCACCATTGCAGCACCTCTCAATGAGCTTACAAAGAAAGATGTGCCTTTTGTTTGGGGTACCTCACAGGAAGAAGCCTTCACGGTATTGAAAGATAAGTTGACACATGCTCCTTTACTCCAACTTCCTGATTTTAATAAGACTTTTGAGCTTGAATGTGATGCTAGTGGAATTGGATTAGGAGGTGTTTTATTACAAGATGGCAAACCTGTTGCATACTTTTCTGAAAAATTGAGTGGGCCTAGTCTGAACTATTCTACTTATGATAAAGAATTATATGCTCTTGTTCAGACCTTAGAAACATGGCAACATTATTTATGGCCCAAAGAATTTGTTATGCATTCTGATCATGAATCTTTGAAACACATTAAAAGTCAAGCAAAACTGAACCGTAGACATGCTAAATGGGTTGAATTTATTGAGACTTTCCCTTATGTCATTAAACACAAGAAGGGTAAAGAAAATGTTATTGCTGATGCATTGTCTCGTCGTTATACTATGCTTTCACAACTTGACTTTAAAATATTTGATTTGGAGACCATCAAAAATCAATATGTGCATGATGCTGAATTTAAAGATGTATTGCAGAATTGTAAGGAAGGGAGAACATGGAACAAGTTCGTCGTTAACGATGGATTTGTGTTTCGTGCTAACAAGCTATGCATTCCAGCTAGCTCTGTTCGTCTTTTGTTGTTGCAGGAGGCGCATGGAGGAGGATTAATGGGACACTTTGGCGTGAAGAAGACGGAGGATATACTTGCTACACATTTCTTTTGGCCAAAGATGAGACGGGATGTTGAGCGTTTTGTTGCTCGCTGCACTACATGTCAAAAAGCTAAGTCACGACTCAATCCTCATGGTTTATATATGCCTTTGCCTGTACCTAGTGTTCCTTGGGAGGATATATCTATGGACTTTGTTTTAGGTTTACCTCGAACAAAGAAGGGGAGGGATAGCATATTTGTTGTCGTGGATAGGTTCTCGAAAATGGCACACTTTATACCATGTCATAAAAGCGATGACGTTGTTAATGTTGCTGATTTGTTCTTTCGTGAAATTATACGCTTGCATGGTGTGCCAAATACTATTGTTTCAGATCGTGATACTAAATTTCTTAGCCACTTTTGGAGATGTTTATGGGCTAAGTTGGGGACTAAACTGCTTTTTAGTACTACATGTCACCCCCAAACTGATGGACAAACTGAAGTAGTCAATAGAACATTGTCTACTATGCTTAGGGCTGTTTTGAAGAATAACAAGAAAATGTGGGAAGAATGCTTGCCTCATATTGAATTTGCTTATAATCGTTCATTGCATTCTACTACTAAGATGTGTCCTTTTGAAATTGTGTATGGTTTCCTTCCTCGTGCACCAATTGATTTGTTGCCTCTTCCATCTTCGGAGAAGGTTAATTTTGATGCTAAACAACGTGCTGAATTGATCTTAAAAATGCATGAGTTAACTAAGGAGAACATTGAGCGTATGAATGCTAAATATAAACTTGCTGGAGATAAGAGTAGAAAACATGTTGTGTTTGCACCTGGAGATCTTGTTTGGTTACATTTGCGTAAGGATAGATTTCCTGATTTGCGCAAATCAAAGCTAATGCCACGTGCTGATGGTCCTTTTAAGGTGTTAGAGAAAATAAATGATAATGCATATAAACTTGAGCTGCCTGCAGATTTTGGGGTTAGTCCCACTTTTAACATTGCAGATCTGAAGCCTTATTTGGGTGAGGAAGATGAGCTTCCGTCGAGGACGACTTCATTTCAAGAAGGGGAGGATGATGAGGACATCAATACCATTGTTACACCCACAGCCCCTGCTTCTATACATACTGGACCAATTACTAGAGCTCGCGCACGTCAATTAAAATATCAGGTACTTTCGTTGTACCAAGAAACGAAAGTACCTGATATTTTAATTGACGTGCGCGAGCTCTAGTAATTGGTCCAGTATGTATAGAAGCAGGGGCTGTGGGTGTAACAATGGTATTGATGTCCTCATCATCCTCCCCTTCTTGAAATGAAGTCGTCCTCGACGGAAGCTCATCTTCCTCACCCAAATAAGGCTTCAGATCTGCAATGTTAAAAGTGGGACTAACCCCAAAATCTGCAGGCAGCTCAAGTTTATATGCATTATCATTTATTTTCTCTAACACCTTAAAAGGACCATCAGCACGTGGCATTAGCTTTGATTTGCGCAAATCAGGAAATCTATCCTTACGCAAATGTAACCAAACAAGATCTCCAGGTGCAAACACAACATGTTTTCTACCCTTATCTCCAGCAAGTTTATATTTAGCATTCATACGCTCAATGTTCTCCTTAGTTAACTCATGCATTTTTAAGATCAATTCAGCACGTTGTTTAGCATCAAAATTAACCTTCTCCGAAGATGGAAGAGGCAACAAATCAATTGGTGCACGAGGAAGGAAACCATACACAATTTTAAAAGGACACATCTTAGTAGTAGAATGCAATGAACGATTATAAGCAAATTCAATATGAGGCAAGCATTCTTCCCACATTTTCTTGTTATTCTTCAAAACAGCCCTAAGCATAGTAGACAATGTTCTATTGACTACTTCAGTTTGTCCATCAGTTTGGGGGTGACATGTAGTACTAAAAAGCAGTTTAGTCCCCAGCTTAGCCCATAAACATCTCCAAAAGTGGCTAAGAAATTTAGTATCACGATCTGAAACAATAGTATTTGGCACACCATGCAAGCGTATAATTTCACGAAAGAACAAATCAGCAACATTAACAGCATCATCGCTTTTATGACATGGTATAAAGTGTGCCATTTTCGAGAACCTATCCACGACAACAAATATGCTATCCCTCCCCTTCTTTGTTCGAGGTAAACCTAAAACAAAGTCCATAGATATATCCTCCCAAGGAACATGATAGAGGCGAGGGTGTCCCGATCTTTCGATGAGATGATAGCTATCGTTTTTGGTGGAGTAGACTTTGACGATCCGACTACGAACGTGCGAGGACGTCGCGCCTTAGCAATCGCTAAACCAACTCCGAGAGGTTATTGACCACGCCGGAGCACAATCAACCTGACCACGAGGGTCTATCTCCTGCAAGCAAACGAAGAACAAGCAAGAAACTAAGATTTGCAATCTGGATATTGCGAATATAAGATGAAAGCTTTATTGATCAAGGTGGGGTTCTGTGACGTCTTGGTCTGGTCGTTGAACACAAACGAAGTACGCGAAGTTGCAGCTATGGCGAACTTTTAATCTAAACAAAACCCAAAGTCTAAACGGTGCCCTAAGGGCTGTATATATGGAGGAAGAGGGGGGGATTTTGTGGCCCTTGAAGGAGGGGTCCGAAACCAACCCTATCTCTTGTTTCCCCACACATACGGACTCTAAAAATAGCCTATACTCAAGTATTTCGAAATTACATGGGCCTGGCCCAATAATAAGGTGACGCAGCACCTATAATAGCCTCTGGACGAAATTTATGAAGTGGCATCTTGTATATTTCGTCCAAGGCTTCCTGCACTCCTTATGGTGGCTTCAAAGTCTTGAAATCATCACTTGTAACTCTGTTCTTGTTCCCCTTGCGCATGCCATCATCTCCATGCTTGAACTTGCTCCAAGGTTCCTCTTTCTTGTCCAAGCTAGGCCCTTCATTTGTAAGCAAAACAAATGTATCCAATTTAGGCAGCATCATATTCTCATGAACATTAGAATCATTACCAAGAAACGAAAGTACCTGATAATTTAATTGGCGTGCGCGAGCTCTAGTAATTGGTCCAGTATGTATAGCAGCAGGGGCTGTGGGTGTAACAATGGTATTGATGTCCTCATCATTCTCCCCTTCTTGAAATGAAGTCGTCCTCGACGGAAGCTCATCTTCCTCACCCAAATAAGGCTTCAAATCTGCAATGTTAAAAGTGGGACTAACCCCAAAATCTGCAGGCAGCTCAAGTTTATATGCATTATCATTTATTTTCTCTAACACCTTAAAAGGACCATCAGCACGTGGCATTAGCTTTGATTTGCGCAAATCAGGAAATCTATCCTTACGCAAATGTAACCAAACAAGATCTCCAGGTGCAAACACAACATGTTTTCTACCCTTATCTCCAGCAAGTTTATATTTAGCATTCATACGCTCAATGTTCTCCTTATTTAACTCATGCATTTTTAAGATCAATTCAGCACGTTGTTTAGCATCAAAATTAACCTTCTCCGAAGATGGAAGAGGCAACAAATCAATTGGTGCACGAGGAAGGAAACCATACACAATTTCAAAAGGACACATCTTAGTAGTAGAATGCAATGAACGATTATAAGCAAATTCAATATGAGGCAAGCATTCTTCCCACATTTTCTTGTTATTCTTCAAAACAGCCCTAAGCATAGTAGACAATGTTCTATTGACTACTTCAGTTTGTCCATCAGTTTGGGGGTGACATGTATTACTAAAAAGCAGTTTAGTCCCCAACTTAGCCCATAAACATCTCCAAAAGTGGCTAAGAAATTTAGTATCACGATCTGAAACAATAGTATTTGGCACACCATGCAAGCGTATAATTTCACGAAAGAACAAATCAGCAACATTAACAGCATCATCGCTTTTATGACATGGTATAAAGTGTGCCATTTTCGAGAACCTATCCACGACAACAAATATGCTATCCCTCCCCTTCTTTGTTCGAGGTAAACCTAAAACAAAGTCCATAGATATATCCTCCCAAGGAACACTAGGTACAGGCAAAGGCATATATAAACCATGAGGATTGAGTCGTGACTTAGCTTTTTGACATGTAGTGCAGCGAGCAACAAAACGCTCAACATCCCGTCTCATCTTTGGCCAAAAGAAATGTGTAGCAAGTATATCCTCCGTCTTCTTCACGCCAAAGTGTCCCATTAATCCTCCTCCATGCGCCTCCTGCAACAACAAAAGACGAACAGAGCTAGCTGGAATGCATAGCTTGTTAGCACGAAACACAAATCCATCGTTAACGACGAACTTGTTCCATGTTCTCCCTTCCTTACAATTCTGCAATACATCTTTAAATTCAGCATCATGCACATATTGGTATTTGATGGTCTCCAAACCAAATATTTTAAAGTCAAGTTGTGAAAGCATAGTATAACGACGAGACAATGCATCAGCAATAACATTTTCTTTACCCTTCTTGTGTTTAATGACATAAGGGAAAGTCTCAATAAATTCAACCCATTTAGCATGTCTACGGTTCAGTTTTGCTTGACTTTTAATGTGTTTCAAAGATTCATGATCAGAATGTATAACAAATTCTTTGGGCCATAAATAATGTTGCCATGTTTCTAAGGTCCGAACAAGAGCATATAATTCTTTATCATAAGTAGAATAGTTCAGACTAGGCCCACTCAATTTTTCAGAAAAGTATGCAACAGGTTTGCCATCTTGTAATAAAACACCTCCTAATCCAATTCCACTAGCATCACATTCAAGCTCAAAAGTCTTATTAAAATCAGGAAGTTGGAGCAAAGGAGCATGTGTCAACTTATCTTTCAATACCGTGAAGGCTTCTTCCTGTGAGGTACCCCAAACAAAAGGCACATCCTTCTTTGTAAGCTCATTGAGAGGTGCAGCAATGGTGCTGAAATCTCTCACAAAACGCCTATAGAAACCAGCGAGCCCAAGAAAACTCCTCACTTGAGTGACTGTTTTGGGCTGTGGCCAACTCTCAATAGCTTCAATCTTGGCTTTATCAACTTCAATTCCCTGTGGAGTAACAACATAGCCAAGAAAAGATACTCGGTCGGTGCAAAAGGTGCACTTCCCAAGGTTACCAAACAAACGTGCTGAATTGATCTTAAAAATGCATGAGTTAACTAAGGAGAACATTGAGCGTATGAATGCTAAATATAAACTTGCTGGAGATAAGGGTAGAAAACATGTTGTGTTTGCACCTGGAGATCTTGTTTGGTTACATTTGCGTAAGGATAGATTTCCTGATTTGCGCAAATCAAAGCTAATGCCACGTGCTGATGGTCCTTTTAAGGTGTTAGAGAAAATAAATGATAATGCATATAAACTTGAGCTGCCTGCAGATTTTGGGGTTAGTCCCACTTTTAACATTGCAGATCTGAAGCCTTATTTGGGTGAGGAAGATGAGCTTCCGTCGAGGACGACTTCATTTCAAGCAGGGGAGGATGATGAGGACATCAATACCATTGTTACACCCACAGCCCCTGCTTCTATACATACTGGACCAATTACTAGAGCTCGCGCACGCCAATTAAAATATCAGGTACTTTCGTTTCTTGGTAATGATTCTAAAGTTCATGAGAATATGATGCTTCCTAAATCGGATACATTTGTTTTGCTTACAAATGAAGGGCCTAGCTTGGACAAGAAAGAGGAACCTTGGAGCAAGTTCAAGCATGGAGATGATGGCATGCACAAGGGGAACAAGAACGGAGTTACAAGTGATGATTTCAGGACTTTGAAGCCACCATAATGAGTGCAGGAAGCCTTGGACGAAATATACAAGATGTCACTTCATAAATTTCGTCCAGAGGCTATTATAGGTGCTGCGTCACCTTATTATTGGGCCAGGCCCATGTAATTTCGAAATACTTGAGTATAGGCTGTTTTTAGAGTCCGTATGTGTGGGGAAACAAGAGATAGGGTTGGTTTCGGACCCCTCCTTCAAGGGCCACGAAATCCCCTCCTCTTCCTCCATATATACAGCCCTTAGGGCACCGTTTAGACTTTGGGATTTGTTTAGTTAAAAGTTAGCCATTGCAACTTCGTGTACTTCGTTTGTGTCCAACGACCAGACCAAGACCGCTTTCGGATCCCCACCATGATCAATACTTCATCTATATTCGCAATATTCAGATTGCATTATCATATTCTTGCTTGTTCTTTGATTGCGTGCAGGAATAGACCTTCGTGGTCAGGTTGATCGTGCTTCCAGCATCGTCAGTAACCTCAGGAGATTGGTTTAGCGATTGCTAAGGCGCAACGTCGTGCACGTTTGTAGTCGGATCGTCAAAGTCGGCTCCACCAAATCGATAGTTACCATCTCATCGAAAGATCGGGACACCCTCGCCTCTATCAAGTGGTATCAGTTTTCAGGTTGCTCGGTGAGAATTTCCAGTTTTCCCTAGATTAGATTTATTTTCTTACGTATTGTCCAAAAAAAAAGCCACAAAAAAAAATTAGGGTTAGTTCATCATATCCGAACCAATCTGAGCCTTTGCATAATCTTTTTAGGGTTTTTGCTTTGTTGAATTTGCGGTTGCATCGTCGTGTCAAGTTGCTGGTCTTAGCGTCTAGTTCTTTAGAGTTTCGAGTTCTGTTCACAAGTTGTCACGCCGCCGCCGCACCATCATCATCGCCCCTACCATATACCACCACAGCTTATCTGCTATTTCTCCGAGTCCATATACCACCACCAATCCGAGTCCACATATACTACCGTCATATACCATCACCAGTCCGAGTTCCACCATATTCATCTCTGCCACCAGTCCTAGTCCGAGTCCAGTATTTATTCCTTTATTTTAGAGTTCCAGATCACGCGATACTGCGAGTCGTGAACAAGTCGGATTCCCCAATTTTCGTGCTACCCGTAGAAGAAAAATAGTTCCAGTTTCAAAAAAAAAAAAACTAAGTCTGGAAAATTCTGGCTAGGCAGTTTTTAGACCATTTGTAGACTTTTTCGAAAAAAAATTGTTGCGGAGCAAAAAAAAAAGTGCAAAAAAAAAAAAGAAAAAAAGATGATGAGGACATCAATACCATTGTTACACCCACAGCCCCTGCTTCTATACATACTGGACCAATTACTAGAGCTCGCGCACGCCAATTAAAATATCAGGTACTTTCGTTTCTTGGTAATGATTCTAAAGTTCATGAGAATATGATGCTGCCTAAATTGGATACATTTGTTTTGCTTACAAATGAAGGGCCTAGCTTGGACAAGAAAGAGGAACCTTGGAGCATGTTCAAGCATGGAGATGATGGCATGCACAAGGGGAACAAGAACGGAGTTACAAGTGATGATTTCAGGACTTTGAAGCCACCATAATGAGTGCAGGAAGCCTTGGACGAAATATACAAGATGTCACTTCATAAATTTCGTCCAGAGGCTATTATAGGTGCTGCGTCACCTTATTATTGGGCCAGGCCCATGTAATTTCGAAATACTTGAGTATAGGCTGTTTTTAGAGTCCGTATGTGTGGGGAAACAAGAGATAGGGTTGGTTTCGGACCCCTCCTTCAAGGGCCACGAAATCCCCTCCTCTTCCTCCATATATACAGCCCTTAGGGCACCGTTTAGACTTTGGGATTTGTTTAGTTAAAAGTTAGCCATTGCAACTTCGTGTACTTCGTTTGTGTCCAACGACCAGACCAAGACCGCTTTCGGATCCCCACCTTGATCAATAAAGCTTTCATCTTATATTCGCAATATCCAGATTGCAAATCTTAGTTTCTTGCTTGTTCTTCGTTTGCTTGCAGGAGATAGACCCTCGTGGTCAGGTTGATTGTGCTCCGGCGTGGTCAATAACCTCTCGGAGTTGGTTTAGCGATTGCTAAGGCGCGACGTCCTCGCACGTTCGTAGTCGGATCGTCAAAGTCTACTCCACCAAAAACGATAGCTATCATCTCATCGAAAGATCGGGACACCCTCGCCTCTATCAAGTGGTACCGTCGTTGAGAGTTTATTCAACATTGCATCTCTGAATTGATTATTGCTGACCCTTTTTGCTACCATATCATAAGCCTTCCCAGCTCCACATACATCTAGATCGTGTGTTTGACACCATGATGAGGACATCAATACCATTGTTACACCCACAGCCCCTGCTTCTATACATACTGGACCAATTACTAGAGCTCGCGCACGCCAATTAAAATATCAGGTACTTTCGTTTCTTGGTAATGATTCTAAAGTTCATGAGAATATGATGCTGCCTAAATTGGATACATTTGTTTTGCTTACAAATGAAGGGCCTAGCTTGGACAAGAAAGAGGAACCTTGGAGCAAGTTCAAGCATGGAGATGATGGCATGCACAAGGGGAACAAGAACGGAGTTACAAGTGATGATTTCAGGACTTTGAAGCCACCATAATGAGTGCAGGAAGCCTTGGACGAAATATACAAGATGTCACTTCATAAATTTCGTCCAGAGGCTATTATAGGTGCTGCGTCAACTTATTATTGGGCCAGGCCCATGTAATTTCGAAATACTTGAGTATAGGCTGTTTTTAGAGTCCGTATGTGTGGGGAAACAAGAGATAGGGTTGGTTTCGGACCCCTCCTTCAAGGGCCACGAAATCCCCTCCTCTTCCTCCATATATACAGCCCTTAGGGCACCGTTTAGACTTTGGGTTTTGTTTAGATTAAAAGTTCGCCATAGCTGCAACTTCGCGTACTTCGTTTGTGTTCAACGACCAGACCAAGACGTCACAGAACCCCACCTTGATCAATAAAGCTTTCATCTTATATTCGCAATATCCAGATTGCAAATCTTAGTTTCTTGCTTGTTCTTCGTTTGCTTGCAGGAGATAGACCCTCGTGGTCAGGTTGATTGTGCTCCGGCGTGGTCAATAACCTCTCGGAGTTGGTTTAGCGATTGCTAAGGCGCGACGTCCTCGCACGTTCGTAGTCAGATCGTCAAAGTCTACTCCACCAAAAACGATAGCTATCATCTCATCGAAAGATCGGGACACCCCCGCCTCTATCAAAAACTAGCTATGCGTAGTAAGCCTATCACTAAGGTGCACAAATAGAATGGCCCGCAATTCTCAACTCGCTAGTCTCGATAGGTAAGTGATGCAATCGGCTGACGGTGATCAAAACAATGACAAGGAAATGTACTATGATGTCATCGAAGTTACCGTCCTTGCTTACGGTGGCGGTGTCAAAAGGTGAAGAAGTCATTGTCGATGTCAAGTCCATGGCGATAATGAGTGGCAGTGTTCTCGATGTCCAACCATTCCTAATTAGTCAAAACACCTTTGGAAGCAGAAAAACAACGAACTCAAAATCTCAAACATCAAATGTGAAATGGTGGTAGTAGAATGCGGTGGTGGTTCAATAGTCGGCAATGCGGAAGTGGAGGTGGTGGGTTATGTGAGTCGGAGTTGAAGTCACCATCTGTAAGTAGCCGAAACACCTTAGGAGACACAAACCACAACTCAAACAATCTTAAACAAAATTGGATTAAGGTGGTGGAAGAGTATGGTGGGCAGTCATGCCGAAGTTATGGTGGATGAAGTAGTAACCGTCCCGAAGTAGCCGAAACACCTTAGGAGACTCGAATCACTACTCAAGCAACCACACATGTTGTATGGATCAAACTGGGTTAGGTTGCGGAAGGCTATGGTGGTATGATGGATGACATGATGGAGGGCCTAGGCAAACTTGGCAAAATTCCAAAAATTGATGGAGTCAAATGATGGTGATAGTATTTTTTTTTGCTACAGGGAATGTCAATAGCTACAAAATGAGCTATAGAAAGTCAAATCGGACTCCAGATGAATTAGTTATGGCCGAAACAAAATATCAGCAAAGTACCGAACCTCTGAAAATGGACGGATGTCCGGTGGCTGGGAGGAACGGTCGTCCGGAAATGTCCAAAAATCCATGAATTTCATTACTGATGTGGGGTACGAGATTTCTAGAAAGTATCGGACATCCGGTGGTTCAGGAGGCTCCAGACGTCCGGTCGTCTGGTGGGTCTGGGTCAACTCGAGATTGGAGATCCAGGATGCGATTTTGGGGGGAAATTCCAATTTTTGGGGTCAAAATTGATGGAGAGAAGAAAAAATTGGGGTGATTTCATGGCGGGGAGGTGAGGAAAGCCAAGGTCCACTTGCCAAACAACAAAATCATGGATCAAACATAACAAAATCTCACAAGAACCAACAAAATTCTAACATTTTGGTGGGGATTTTTGAATTGGGAAAACACACACAAAATTAGGCTAGAAAACAAAGGAGAGGACTCCAAATTTGTGATCAATGTGGCTCATGATACCAAGATGATGTGGGGTGGAACCCTAATGGCCGATCTTTCATGAATTGGAGGGATCCGATGAAGAACACGAAGAATACAAGGAAGAATGGGACAAATCACAAGAGGAACACTCAAGAACAAGTCCAATCACACATCCACTAGACTCAAATCCATACAAGATTCACAAGGTACATGAACAATCAAAGGGGAAGATACAAGGTAGAGTTCATCCCAAATCCAAGAGGAGAAGAGGTCTTGAATCCTTTGAGGATCTTCCCTAGATGGCATCTAGGGAAGGTGTACTGAGATTTTGTTGGGGTCCATAAGGAAACTAAGGGATAGTAAGGCCTACTTTTAATAAAAAACCGGAACAAAGCATTACCACATAGTGAATACATGAACTCCCCAAATTACGGTAATCACCGAAAAGAATCCCAATTATTGTCACCTTGGGGTATGCTAATCATAACACGTAATAGGTGCTTATGACTTGCATGGTAGGATCAAGAACATAAATATATTCATGAAAACATAAAGTGTTCAGATCTGAAATCATGGCACTCGGGCCCTAATGACAAGCATTAAGCATAGCAAAGTTATAGCAACATCAATCTCAGAACATAGTGGATACTAGGGATCAAGCCGTAACAAAACTAACTCGATTACATGATAAATCTCATCCAACCCATCACCGTCCAGCAAGCCTACGAAGGAATTAGTCACTCCCGACGGTGAGCATCATGAAATTGGTGATGGAGGATGGTTGACGATGACGAAGATGGAAGAACCCCTCTCCGGAGCCCCGAACGGACTCCAGATCTGGCCTCCCGATGAAGTACAGGAGGTGACCTCCAGATCTGGCCTCCAGAACGGACTCCAGATTGGTGAGCTCCATATCGTAAAACGCGATGAAACTTCCACTCCTATTTTTCTCGGGAAATCTGAACTTATAGCATCGGAATTAGGGTCAGCGGAGCCTCATGGCGTCCACTACCAATGAGGGCGCGCCAGAGGGGAGTGGCGCGTCCTGGTGCCTAGTGGATAGCAGGGGCCCCCTCTAGTGGGTCTTTGCTCCAGTAATTTTCTTTTATTACAAAATAAATCTCCAAAAACTTTCGTCCAATTCCGAGAACTTTTATTTCTGCACAAAAACAACACCATGGTAGTTCTGCTGAAAACACCGTCAGTCCGGTTTAGTTTCATTCAAATCATGCAAATTAGTGTCCAAAACAAGAGCAAAAGTGGTTGGGAAAGTAGATACGACGGAGACGTATCAACTCCCCCAAGCTTAACTCATTGCTTGTCCTGAAGCAATTCAGTTGAGAAACTAAGAGTGACAAAGAAAACTTTTACGAACTCTTTTGTTCTTTTGTCCGTATATATGCTTAAATAATACCCAGGCTTTCAGCAAAGATCATGACTAACCATGCAAACGATAACTGTTAGAAATTATATTCACTCATATCAATGGCATAATCAACTAGCGAGCAATAATAAAATATCTCAAATGCCAACACTTTGTCAAAAGAATCATGATATAATATGACAACATGGTATCTCGCTAGCCCTTTCTGAGACCACAAAACATAAATGCAGAGCTCCTCCAAAGTTCAAGCAGCGACTAAACATTGTAATTCATGGTAGATGAGATCCAGTCATGATGCACACAACATTAACTATACACAATGCATGAGAATGATAATAATGCTCTCAGGACTGGTGCTTGTTTGAGAAGGTGATGACTCAACACTAAAAGTAAATTAACATAAAAGTAAATAGATGGGCCCTTCGCAGAGAGAAGCAGGGATTTGCAGAAGTGCCAGAGCTCAAAGCTTAAATCAGGGATAAATATAATTTTGGGAGGTATACCTTCCTGTCAACGTTATGACCAAGAGTTTTCAATATCTTCCATGCTAAAGACAGTAGCGGTGGTTCCCAAGCGGTAAAAGTAAAGTTTACTCCCCCTCCACCAACAAACACAAGCCATGGCTAGCCGAATCCTCGGGTGTCCTCCATACCAACAACTTTCCGGGGGAGTTTTGTTTAATTATTTGCAATTTTAATCAAGGGATTGGGCATCCCAGTTACCGGACCCTCTTGTGCAAGGACGAGTGAACAAACACTCATCATGAGAATAACCTACTTAGCATGGAAGATACTAACCACCCCCTGTCGCTCCATGAGCAGTACGGGCACACAAAACAGATGTTCATTTGAATTTTTAGAGGTGGCACATGCAAATTTACTTGGAACGGCAGAGTAATACCGCATATAGGTAGATATAGTGGACTCATCTAGAATAACTTTGGTTTAAGGATTTGGATGCACAAGCAGTATTCCCGCTTAGTACAGGCGAAGGCTAGCAAATAGATTGAGAAGCGACTAGCCAGAGCGCAAAAACTGTCATAAACTTGCGTTGTGAATAATTAACATTGAATACTAGCATGAGTAGGATATAAACACCATGAACATAAATATTGTGGAGTCTATGTTGGTTTTGAATCAACTACATGTGTAAACATGTGCCAAGTCAAGCCACTCGAAACATTTAGAGGAGGATACCATATCATCCTACTACATCACAACCATTTTAATGCATGTTGACATCTAAAATAAATCCCTATCCACTCCTAGCTACTTAAGCATGGCATGAGCAACTATAATCTCTAATCGTCATCATAAACATGTTTAATCATAATATGCTGAATGATGGATAATGAGTTAAACATATTTACAAAAACAAAAACAAGTTGAGTTCATACCCGCTTTTCCTTGCCTCAGTCACGTCATCAAATATCGTCATTATTGCCTTTCACTTGCACGACCAAATGATATGAAAATAATAATAGTGCTAGAGTGCCATGGACTAAGCTAGAATCTGCAAACATTTTATTTTGAGGAGAAGACTATATAATATGGGCTCTTTGTTAGATCAACAATAATGCGTATGAGAGCAACTCAACATTTTCATCGTGGTCTTCTCGTTAGTACGACTCAACAAAAGAAAACAATTTCAGAGAAACACACTGAAATATTTTTGGAGTTTTTAGTTTTTCTTGAAGGAAGCAAATTAATAAAGAAAAATAAAAACGAGAAAAACTATATACACGGGAAAGCTCCCAACAAGCAAAAAGAAGACCGAGAAATCTTTTTGGGTTTCTTTTAATGCTACAACTAATTTAAACTAGAAAGAAAAACCGAAAAGAAGCGACAAATATTTTTGGATTTCTCAAAGTTTTTTTTCAAACAGACAAGAAGAAAGCGAGAAAATGAATATAACATGGATAATACAATGAAACAGGATGAACACCGACAACTAAAGTGAAATGTGTGAACATGAATGTAATGTCAGTGAGAAATACATACTCCCCCAAGCTTTGGCTTTTGCCTAGCTTGGTGATCACCATTCGTAGTAGCCATCCGGACCCATATGGAAGTGCTGAGGCGGCGGCACCCGAGCGTCCCAGTCCTGGGCCTCATCCTCTGTTGTTTCCAACGCGTTCTAGTAAGCAACGATGTCCGCTGGTAGGATGGTGTATCCGTTCCTGGCATAAGAATCAAACAAACAGGTGCAGGCAATGGATTAACATCACGGGTATTCTCACTAAATACCAAGTTATAGCGAATATGGTGATGAGGCCCAGGGACATCAATAAAGTGGTGATCTTCCATTGACTGGTGATCTAGGTAAACTCTAGGTAACAAGTAATCATGAGGGAGGATCTGAACATTAAAATGTCTCACTAGGCGAGTAGCTTAAATGCCACCGAGAATTTTGCCCTTAGTCCTATTAGTGTGCAATGACAGCCCTGAGATTATAGGTGTGGTAATTATGAAGTGCACGGCGTAAAATGGCAAGGTCAGGGGCACTGAGTATACTACCTTGCTCCCTGGCAGTCAAACATTTTGTTATGAATAAGGCAAAGTAATGCAAAGAAGGAAATTGCAAACTAGTGGTTGTAGCTTTTGACACGCCTCTTTCCTCTCCCACTGTTAAACTGCGGAGGAAGCCTCAAACTCCGCCGGTCTAGGCTCTCTTAATTCCCCATCAAAAGGAATCAAACATGTCTCACAAAATTCAGTAAGCGGTATCTGGTGATGCTCAACATATAGATCAAAGCGCACCTAGGGGGTTCGAGCCTATTCAAGAAATGAATTTTTTGCACAAAAGAATTTGTGAGGATGTAGTGTTGGTCGCACTCATCTGCGTGGAAGTCGGTAAGTCCAGCATTTGCAATAAATTGCACGAACTCTTGGTAGAATCCGGCTTCGTTCATGAAGGCAAGGTGCGGCCATTCGCACGGCCGGACCTTCGTACAACACGGGGGTGTTGATGTCATTGTCCGAGGATTCACCAAGGACTCCCTTGTCATTCCGCTTCAAGGAACTCCTCCAGAAGATATTCATATTCCCTACGAACAAATTTCTGAAATTTTTGGGCCACAAAATAATATCAATAAAACTTCACAAAACTGATAGCAACTACTCACATGGGTGTCTAGAGGCTATAACAAGCATTCAAACTACTTGGAACTCAAAGAATATAACATGCAAGCTCATTTTCAGTAGCACCAAGAGTAGCTAATTACTCAAAATATAAACTACTAAAGCAAAAAACTAATTGGAGCAATGGAGGAGTCACATACCAAGTAGTAATCCCCCAAAACAGTTTCCAAAATGGAGCTCCGAGCAAAGAGATAAAAAATCTCAGGTTTGGGAGCAAGAACACAAGAGAGAGAGCTACAAGGATTTTTCTAGAGATGAGTGATGATGTGGGCTAAGAGAAAAATTGAGGGGGTCCTCGGGGAGCCCACTACCCACCAGGGCGCTCCCTAGGGGTGTGGGGTGCCCTGGTGCCTAGTGGGCACCTGGGGCACCCCCTATGGTGTATTAAGTGCCAGAAATTCTCAAATATTCGGAAACAAATCGTATTAAAATTTCATGTCATTCTGAGCACTTTAATTTTTGAACTATTTTTTTATTACACGGATAATTCAGAAAACAGGGTAAACATGGTATTTTATTGCGTTTAACTAAAATTAATAGAAAACAGAAGGTAAGAACAGGAGGTTGTGCTTACTAAATTCATCGATCACATGTCTCTCAAAAAGAATCCATTAAACCAAGGTTTCAATACAGTAGGAGAACCAAACAACACTATGTAAACAACACTTGCACACAAATAACAAATACTTGCAACCTGAAAGTGCGTTATATCGACTAGAGGGGGGTGAATAGGCGATTTTTACAAATCCGTCACTGAGGAAATACTACTTGAGGAATTTGCTAAGTGACGAAATACAAGCAGCGGAATAAGTACTTAGGTGCATGCATAACAAGATAGTAGCATGGTCATCATGATGAAATGAAACGTACACAGAGCATACGTAGCGAGTAAACAGGATAAGCAGGCAGAAGACAAGATGACTGAAGAAATAGGATTGAGGAAATTGAGAAAGTCTTCAGTCAAAGTCTTCAAACAGTAACGATCAATTTCATCAACACATGAACGAGGAAATGAAAGGGTTGAGGAAATAGAACCAGTAGCTCGGTGAAGACAGTGATTTGGTAGACCAGTTCCAACTGCTGTGACAGTTGTACGTCTGGTTGGAGCGGCTTGGTATTTAAACCAAAGTCCACACAGTCCTTACCGTATTCTCCTTGAGCTAAGGACACACAGACCTCGCCCAATCACTCGTGGTAAGTCTTCAGGTGACTTCCAAACCTTCACAGACTTGGTCACTCGGCGATCTACAATTCCTCTTGGATGCTCTAGACCTTGACGCCTACCCGTCTGGAAGATGCATAGTCTTCAAAGGTAACAAGCGTCGGTTCCACACAGGAACAATCTCTTCAGTGATGCTCAATCACTTTGGGTTGTAGGTGTTTGGGTTTTGGGTTTCTCCTCACTGATGATTTTCTCTCAAAGTCGTCGGAGGATGGGATGCTCTAAATGACAAGTGTTAGTTTCTCTCGGAGCAGCCAACCAGCTAGTGGTTGAAGGGGGCGGCTATTTATAGCCAGGGAGCAGCCCGACATGATAAGACATAAATGCCCTTCAATGATATGACCGTTAGGTGGATAAGATATTTGGGACAGCTGGCGCATAACACAGCAACGGTCGGGAATTTGAGCTCTCAAATTCCTCAGGGCTATCATGTTCCTCACTTGTAGGCAATCTGATGAGGACATGACTACCTTGGATATGACCAAAAATATTGCATACATGTATATTTGTGAGGTGATTTCTAATGCAAACTATGCAATAATTTATTTATGTCATCCAAGACAAAAATACTTCACAAACTTTTGTGCCATGTCTAATTGCAGGTGTATGGGAGATTTGTACAATCCACATATGAACATAAGGGAAAAAGAGAAGTTTATGTGCTGTTCAAAAAGTCATCTCACGTCGCTTTTGGGCCAAGAGAAGATAGAGTCCAAGTCTCTCACGTTCTGGATTCAGATTCGGACTGCACAGACATACCTGACTCAAAACGCCAAGAACTATTTCATACGGACTCCGAATTGGGTGATTCTTTTTTTGTTGGAAAGTAGATTTCGTGCTCTTTCTAACCCAATTGGTTTCACCTTCAAATTCATCCAAAGCGTTGAGTTGTCGTCGAAACAATCTGACGCTGTAGCAGAATCCGAGTCAAACTACAAGTCCAAAGGTGTTGCATCACCTCCACTTGGGCCCATTGGCCTTGTACGACCTAGGGTTAGTTTTAGGCTGCCTTGGGACGTCCTCCCACCTCCTTGGCCGCCACCCCTTGCTCCTATATAAGTAGATCCATCTAGTAGCTTTTTGCTTGGGTTTTGTTTAGATTAAAAGTTCGCCATAGCTGCAACTTCGCGTACTTCGTTTGTGTTCAACGACCAGACCAAGACGTCACAGAACCCCACCTTGATCAATAAAGCTTTCATCTTATATTCGCAATATCCAGATTGCAAATCTTAGTTTCTTGCTTGTTCTTCGTTTGCTTGCAGGAGATAGACCCTCGTGGTCAGGTTGATTGTGCTCCGGCGTGGTCAATAACCTCTCGGAGTTGGTTTAGCGATTGCTAAGGCGCGACGTCCTCGCACGTTCGTAGTCGGATCGTCAAAGTCTACTCCACCAAAAACGATAGCTATCATCTCATCGAAAGATCGGGACACCCTCGCCTCTATCAAGTGGTATCAGTTTTCAGGTTGCTCGGTGAGAATTTCCAGTTTTCCCTAGGTTAGATTTATTTTCTTACCTATTGTCCAGGAAAAAGCCACAAAAAAATAAGTTAGATCTATTCATCCTTTGTCCAAGCCAGTCTGAGTCTTTGCAATTTTCTTTTCATTGTTTGCATTATTGAATTATCGGTTGCATCGTCGTGTCGAGTTGCTGGTCTTAGTGTCTAGTTCCTTTAGAGTTTCGAGTTCTGTTCACATTAGTCACGCCGCCGCTGCTTCATTATCCCTTCCGCTGTCCACAACCTCTCATCCATCAAATTCCACCACGTGCTACCCACCGTTCATTGTCATAATCATAGCTGACGTCGTTCATATCTTCGCTTGATCCAATCTGCATCTTATCTAGTTTGTTTTGGAAAGAGAGAAAAAAAAGTCAAAAAAAAGAAGAAAAAAAAGTGAGATAAAAAAAAGAGAGAAGAAAAAAAATCACAAAATTCGGATCTATCTAGACTCACTCTCGTACCTGAATTCGGATTCGAATCTGTTTTGCGCACTGTTCAGTAAAACAGGCGTATCTTCCTCATACGAATTCCGTTTTGGCTCCGTGAGTACTCAAATTAAAGCTAGCGATGAGCCGCATCTAAATAGTTGCAGAATTTAGTTCAATATTTGACACCTCAAAATCGGCTTCTAAATAGGTCTTTTTGCCCTCCGAAGTTCATGAACACAGCTTGTTCCAGTTTTTCAGGCCAGTTTTAGAATTTTTGACTCCTCATATCAACTCGGAATTGAGTGATTCTTTTTGCATTTGAAAGCTTGAGTCAATGCCATTCTTGAGAAAAAATTATCAGAAAATTGGCAAAAACTTTTCCAGAGGAAAGTTGGAGAGAAAGTTGTTGGTATATCCTACTTGGTAGTTGTTTCTCATCATTATCTTTACTGCCATTGTGATCTTCACTTATATCTTGCTGTCCAGAGCTACTTCATATCCTTTATTGATGCTAGTTGTGCAACGCCGTGACCTCATTAGTGTTCTAGGCTCGCGTCTCTAGTCCGGTCTAGCCTAGGACCAGCACAGTACCGTCGTTGAGCGTTTATTCAACATTGCATCTCTGAATTGATTATTGCTAATCTTTTGCTACCAAATATTTAAGCCTTCCAAGCTCCACATATTTCTACACCGTGTATATGTACATTCCCCTGGCAATCGTTTTACTCAATCTTCGGAGTTATTTGACACCGCTGGTTGCCTGTCACCACCTGCTGCATGGTAAGAACTTGTAAGATATTGATATTTGCTACACTGTAAGCGTTTTACCACCACATCCTAGTAGTTCATAGGAACATTATTCTTGGATTTTGTTTCTTGTTTTCTACTAACTATGGCAGGTTCCGGAGTTGTTAGTTCTTGGGCTTCATCGATCGTGGGAGATTTGCCATCACCTAAGAAAATACAACAACCGCCACAAGAGGAGCAATTACATCAGAATGCACATAATCAGGTTAAAGTTTCCATGCCACCATTTACTGGTCGTTTTAGGCCTGATTTATATATTGAATGGGAGTACGAAATAAATGCTATATTTGCTTCCCATAATTTTGATGAGCGTGGAAAATTTCAAGCTGCGGTTAGTACTTTTAGTAGCTTTGCTTTAGTTTGGTGGAGTGAATATTGTCGGTTAAACCCTGATCTTATACCTACTACTTGGGATGATTTAAAACTTGTCATGAGAGATAGATTCGTTGATGTTTATTATACTCGTGGCATGATTAAAAAATTACAACATTTAAAACAAGGCACTGACACGGTAACAAAATACTATGATGATTTACAAACTACATTATTGCACTCATTTTTAGAAGAAAGTGAAGAAGATTTTATGGATAGATTTTGGGGAGGATTAAACTGTGGTATTCAAGAGATTCTAATTCATGAAGAGTGTTATCCTATGGACCATTTGTTTCGTCTTGCTTGCAAAGCTGAACAGGAAATAAAACGACGTGTTGGCCACAAGGAGAACAAGCGCACGGTGCACATTCCAAGTGTTGATACAGATGTTTCTTCAACTACTAGGCGTACTATGACAACCACATCCGTTGTTGCGAGGACTACATCATCTCCATCATGTAACACATCACCTCCAAGAGTGCCTACATCGTCTGAGTTGATCATAAGAGGTAATGACAAAGGTACAGATTTTCAACTTTCACATGAGAATGATGCATGCCTAGTTAACTTGAATACATCATGTGTTGTGTTACCTATTGATTTGAGCACACCAACTATTTTAGAGAATTGTGTTAGTGTCATGAATGCGTCATGTGATCAAAGAGTTGAAGTATCAACAATTTTGAGTGCACCCATTGAATTAACTGTTGATGCAAAAGAAACAATGTTTAATCATTTTGATATGACCTCTAATCTTGGTGACAATTTTGTATCAAATGACTTATTGCATGTTTGCTTATTTAAGCATGTTGTAGCATGTAAATTTGATGCAAGTAAGGTTTATTCACCAATGTTGGGATGGTTTAATGATGAACATTGTCAATCCTTTGATATGAATAAGAGTTTCACTTATATGTGCAAATTGAGTTACAATATTTTCATGTCTTCTAATACTTGTGATAATATTTTGGCTTTAGATTTTATGAACTATGAAGGTTACTCATGTATACATGTGTCATATATGCAAAAACTAAGGGAAGTAAAACTGGATGACATATACATATACAACATGTACACCTTGTCTCTTTTGTTAGCCACATTTCAGCTTAAGCAACGCCGAGGACGGCTTTGTTTTCAAGAAGGGGAGGATGATGAGGACATGACTACCTTGGATATGACCAAAAATATTGCATACATGTATATTTGTGAGGTGATTTCTAATGCAAACTATGCAATAATTTATTTATGTCATCCAAGACAAAAATACTTCACAAACTTTTGTGCCATGTCTAATTGCAGGTGTATGGGAGATTTGTACAATCCACATATGAACATAAGGGAAAAAGAGAAGTTTATGTGCTGTTCAAAAAGTCATTTCACGTCACTTTTGGGCCAAGAGAAGATAGAGTCCAAGTCTCTCACGTTCTGGATTCAGATTCGGACTGCACAGACATACCTGACTCAAAACGCCAAGAACTATTTCATACGGACTCCGAATTGGGTGATTCTTTTTTTGTTGGAAAGTAGATTTCGTGCCCTTTCTAACCCAATTGGTTTCACCTTCAAATTCATCTGGAGCGTTGAGTTGTCGTCGAAACAATCTGACGCTGTAGCAGAATCCGAGTCAAACTACAAGTCTAAAGGTGTTGCATCACCTCCACTTGGGCCCATTGGCCTTGTACGACCTAGGGTTAGTTTTAGGCTGCCTTGGGACGTCCTCCCACCTCCTTGGCCACCACCCCTTGCTCCTATATAAGTAGATCCATCTAGTAGCTTTTTGCTTGGGTTTTGTTTAGATTAAAAGTTCGCCATAGCTGCAACTTCGCGTACTTCGTTTGTGTTCAACGACCAGACCAAGACGTCACAGAACCCCACCTTGATCAATAAAGCTTTCATCTTATATTCGCAATATCCAGATTGCAAATCTTAGTTTCTTGCTTGTTCTTCGTTTGCTTGCAGGAGATAGACCCTCGTGGTCAGGTTGATTGTGCTCCGGCGTGGTCAATAACCTCTCGGAGTTGGTTTAGCGATTGCTAAGGCGCGACGTCCTCGCACGTTCGTAGTCGGATCGTCAAAGTCTACTCCACCAAAAACGATAGCTATCATCTCATCGAAAGATCGGGACACCCTCGTCTTTATCACAATCCGCACTGGCAAATTCCTAACTCCTAAGTCAGAACAAATTCCTCAGAGAGCAAAAGATCTTCGTCTCTCTCACTGAAGAAATTGACTGAACTGTATGAGATTTCCAAAGGCTTCACTCGAAGAATTGGGTATGTGTAGGCTTTGAGATGAGCATCACTTGGAAACTTTTCCTTAGTTTTACCTCGACCCCCTTTAACAGTATGGTGTTTCCTATGACTCAAGAAAGAGAAAATGAAACTACGAAAACAAAAGTCTTCACGCTTAATAATCCTCGCATTAATATCAATGTCTTCAAGGTCACACCAATTTCCTCATTTTCAAAGTCTTCAAGAAAACCAAAGTCTTCAAATGAAGACATTCATTTTTAGGGGTTGACTTTCTTCGGAAATATCAGACTCCTCAGAGACTTATAGAACCTGTGTACACTCACAAACACATTAGTCCCTTAACCTATAAGTCTTCAATACACCAAAATCACTAAGGGGCACTAGATGCACTTACAACTCCCCCTTTTTGGTGGTTGATGACAAATAGGTTAAGTTTTCAACGGGGATAAACATATGAAGTGTAAATACTGATATTGAGGAATTTGATTGCAAGATATGGAAGAACTCCCCCTGAAGATGTGCATATTTGAGGAATTTGCTTTGGAATGCAAATGCATATTGTAGAATAAAATCATGGAGATCTCCCCCTATATCTTGTAATCCACACACGCATTTAACATATTATATGAAGAATTTGAAATGCATGATGGAAAATGGTGTCTGACGAATTTCAGCATGCGTGCATTAAGGTACTTGAGGAAATAATCATGCAGAAAGAAGTTCAAAAGTATCAGACCACCATCGGACTTAAGTTTACAACTCAACCAACAAACACTTCAAAAGAGCGAGAGTTGTAACTTAACAAAAAAAAACAGCCCATATATAAGACCCGCTTCAAGACTAACTCACATTTCTCCCCCTTTGTCATCGAATGACCAAAAGGGATGAAAAATGAGGACTAACGCCCCTGAAGAATAACATCATGAGGTCGATGGAGGAGCGCCAGCGTTGTCGGGGTCGTTTGTCGATGTAGGGCCTGTTGCAGTGTCGTCGAGATCCTCGGCTTCATCCGTCTCATGCGATGAAGAAAATGAACTGGTGACTAGCTGAGGAACTTTGACCTTCTTGAATTTCTTCAAAGGAGGATGAGCCCAGTCAAAGTTCTACTGAAAGTCCATCTGCTTGAGGTCTTCAGCACTGTAGAGATGAGAAAGTATGGCCCAAGTGCGATCGAAGATTTCATGCGCATAGTAGTGATTCTTCTTCACAGTGTTTTGTGTGACAGTCATGTTCTGAAGAATTGAGCCAAATTGACGCTTGACCCACTTGTGATTTCGATCGACATTCTGATGAAGACTTAGAAGAAGCTCACGATCAGTCATCACTCGTGGGGCAGTGGCTTGAGGATTTTGCTCAAGGGCTCTTGCAGAATCTTGGGTAGCAGAGTCATCATTGGTGGAATATGATGCAGCCTTGCAAAACTGACCATCCAATGGACGAGTGCCTTCATCAATAACAACAACTTTGCCTTTTTCATCAACTGAAGAAATAGTCCTTTTGAGGACTTCAATGGGAGGCAGAAAGCTGAGGTGATTCTGAAAATCTGCCTTGTAGTGAATTGAAGACCTGGTTCTGATGAATTTCATTATGCAAGGAGCATAGGGCTTCAATTCAAACGGCGAGAGTGCAAAATTCGCCAAAGTCCTCATGAAGAAATCGTGATAGTTAATGGGAATCCCATGTATGATGTTGAATAGCAGATTCTTCATGATGCCAACAACTTCTTCTTCTTCAGAATTATGGCCTTTGATTGGACTGAGGGTTTTGGTCAGGACGCGGTATATTGTCCTTGGCACATACAGCAAATCCTTCACAAGGAAGGTGGTTCTTGGAGCTTGGCCTGATCGCAGAGGCTTCATCAACACTTGCATGAGATGATTTGGAAGTTCAGATTCTTCATAGACCAGCCATGCGCCTTCAGCAGGAGGACTGACAGGAATGGCATGAAGCAATTCAGAGGCCGGAGCTTTATAGTGAGTGTTCTCAGTCATCCAGTCAAGCACCCATGAGTTGACATCAGCCACATTGCCAGTGAGGTGCAGAGTTGCATAGAATTGAAGAATTAGCTCTTCATTCCAATCACAGATATCAGCACAGAAATTGAGAAGACCAGCTTCGTGAAGAACATTCAAAACAGGTTGGATGCAAGGAATGGACTCCATATCCACATGAGGAATTTGACGGTGCTGAAATACCTTGTCTTGTCAAACATAACAGCTGCATAAAAGTTCATCTGGCTTGCTGTCCAGAATCTCTTGCGCCTAAGTCTTGCTGAGTCACATGGATTTGCATCAGTGAAGAAATGATGTTCAGCGAAGAAATTGGCATTCTTGAATTTGGGCCTCTTTGCATGAGGATTTTGTGGCTTGGGCTGAAGATTTGCAGTTGACGGTCTCACACCCTCTTGAGTCACAACCTCTGGTGCTGCTGAATGAGGAACTGAAACTTTAGGTTCTTCAGCAGCAGTCTGATTCTCTATTTCTTCATGTATAGACTGAAGTGTAGCTTGTCGTCCTTCAGATCCTGTTAGAATTCTTCAGTTTGCATGGGGGACTGAGGAATTGGATGCCAAGGTGTGGCAATTGGGGAATTGGGGTGAAGATTTTCCCAATAGTCATCATTCAGCACAGGAGTTGTAGAGCCAATATCCACATCTTCTTCAATTTCCTCAACGCCCGCCTCTTCAGCTGTGAACTGAGGCACAGGCAATGATACCAGTGGTGTGGAAATGACATCTTCCACATTAATTTCTTCACCAACTGCTCTGAGGAAGCAGCAGAAGGATTTTCTTCATCAGTGTCATCTAAAATGACATAATCTTCACCAAATGGAATGAGCTCCTTTGATGGCACTATAGAAATTGGAACAACATCAATTGGTTCCGTGAAAGAGCTCATCAAAGTCCTCACTTTCTTCGGAGCTGAGGACTCTGCAGAGGTTGATGCTTTCCTCTTCTTTGCGGCTTCCTTCTCCGCAGCCTTTGTTTTCTTCACTTCTAATTCAGAAAGAAGTGTGGTTTTCTTATGTTGCAGGAGGAGCATATGAAGTTGGAGCATTTTCTTCAGGCACGACTGATGCAGTCGCCCTGGAATTCTTAGTTTCTTCAGGCACAGCAGATTCTTCAGCTGGCTTGGGTTGTTCTTCAGCCACAACACTGGTGGTTGCCCTGGCATTGTCTTCAGGCACTGGAATTTCTTCAGCCCTGGTAGCTTCTTCAGCAGCCTAATTTTTATCAGCTGCACTTTCAGTTTCATCAGTTTGCTGAGCAGATGCTTCAGCCTGAGGAATTTGCTGTTGCGATGATGCTGCAACATCTGCCTTAAGATTCTTGGCTATCTTGACAAATCTGACTTTGGCACCGAGCCAATCTGCATGGTATCTGTCAAATTCATCACTGAGGTCTCTGATCTCCCTCTGAATAGTTACAAGTTCTTCAGGAGCCAGTGTAAGAACATTGTTCCTCAGGAATCGCTCTTTCTTGTACTAGGCCTTCTTGACTTGCCTGACCTTCTGAAACTTCCATTTTTCCTCGCCTATGAAGGCGGTCAGCATATGACTTTGACCAGGAGTGAGGTTAAAGTCAGGCAGTGGAGTGTTGGGATCTTTGTGCCATATGTCAATAAAGTCGAGGATCTTCCTTGGATCCAGCATAAGAGGCACAGAGCTGCCTTTAACTCTGGCAGCCCTTTCCAGTCTATCCTTGATGATTTCAGTCAATTCTTCATCATCAGCTTCATCATCGTCATCAGACGGAACATGGAATGCTACATGCTTCTTGTGAGGACTTGGCCTCGTTCCACGTCCAGCAGTGGTCTTGACCTTCAGCAAAGTTGGACCACTTGAAGATTGTGGTGGAGCTGAGGATGATGCAGAAGCCCTTGAGGCAATAGAAAAGCCTGCGGTCCGCTGATACGTTGCAAGATGCACAAGTGTTGCGGACTTTGTAGCAGCAGCAGAGGATTTTGTAGCAACTAAGGGGATTGGCACTGCCCTTGAAGAAGTTGCTTGAGGAATTTGCCCTGAGGGCTTTGTTGTTGAGGAACTTGGCCGTGAGGGCATTGAGCTTGAAGATTTTGACTTCAAAGTTGATTTCTGCTGCATAGCCTTCTTAGGCGCTGTTTTACTTGCAGAGGCCTCAGCAGCAGCAGTTTGAGAATCCTCATTGAATTTCCTCACTGCCTCTGCAGCAACTTTTTGTAGCTTGGCTTGGCGCTTGGCCCATTCCTTCAGAAATTTCTCACCACGCTTGATGCTGGTGGGATCAGCTCGTTGGCCAACTGCCAAAGGTGGTCTTGGACATGGAGGGTTCACAGCGAATTTCTTCATATATTTAGGAGTAACATAGCGATATTCCCTCCATTCCTTTGCCCATCTCCTCTCAATACTCTGTATGCGCACTTTGCACTGATTCCTGTTCTCCTTCCCATGAGTTTCTTCATCTGGTGTACAATATTCATCATAGATGTCTACAGGGATTTCAAACGCAGTGTTTGTCTCTGGCCTCTTTCCTCCTTTCTGAGGTCTCTTCCCGTCTGCCATTTTCCTCACTTGAGGACTTTGAACTTTGGATGTTTCTGAGGAAGTATGCAAATTTTCTTCGAGAAACGCTGCAAATGAGTTAAGTTGATGAGAACCTAGTGATTTAGCAGCAGCATTTTGTACCTATGAACAGAGTATAGGTGCGATGAATTTGGCGAGGTCATATGCATTCTCAAAAAAAATTCAAAAAGTATCAAGTTTGAGGAATTTGACCATATATGTCTTGAGGAATTTCACTAAACGTTCTTGACTTAGGTTCTAGAGTTGTATAGATTAGAAAATCCACACAATTGAGGAATCTTGAAGAAAAAACATAGCTTAGAGAAACAAATCAAGGAACAGAAGCATTACGGTGTTTAAGGAGTGGGAAGTTGAAGAATAAACACCTTTTGAGGATTTTGTGGAAATCATGAGAATCAAAGTAAGGTAGTAAAATTAGATTTTAATTACTCTTGACGAAGAACACGACGAACTGGGAGTTGAGACGGAGAGGTTCGTCACTTCGGATCTCCCACACCCTAACTTGGTGGAGGGAGACAGCTACAATGACGGCGGAGTGAAGATTTCCGCGGCCAGCGCGAGTACGACGGTGACGAGGTCGAGGCAGTGAAGCTCTTCCTCACCGGCGTCAATGGAGTGTAGCGGCTGCGCTAGGTCTGAGAGCTCGAGCGAGGGGAGTTGAGGTCGAGCGGAGTAAATGGAGTATGAGGAGGGTGAGGGGTATTTGTAGCCGCAGTGAAAAACTGATCGCCCGAAGATTTTGGACGAACATGCCCCTGACCCTTGCTTTCCTAACGACATGTGTCACCCACGTACAGAGAGGTGGAGATCGTGGGAGATCATGGGTGAGTAGTTTAATCCATCGTGGGAAGCGGAACGGTTTGAGCGGCAACAACCGAAAATTCAGATATGAATTTTTTTAATGTTTTGTTCGCAAATTCTTCAGCTGTCAAGGACACAGTGGAGACTTTGAACGGGTTTCAAATAGAACGCACATGAAGAATTTGTGAACAGACTGGGTTGAGTTTAGCATAGAGGGGGAACGGATCCGATCACATTCACTTAGAAGAAAATCAACTTGAAGAATTAGCAATAAGTGAATGCTGTTGAGGACATTGAAAACTCAAATATATATATTTATATTTATATATATATATATAGTAAATGAAGAACACAAATTGAAAAGTTTGAGGAAATTGCAAAGTTGAGGAATTTGAAAATTTGAAGAATTTGCAAAATGAAGAAAAACTCAAATTTGACGATTTTCAACTTTGGTTTGTGGCGTGACCCACCGTATAAGAATGATGATTTCAGACACCACGTACAATTGTCGTAGGGTTCTGAGAATCAAATTCTTCATTAATTTCTTCACACTTAGAGGGTTAGTCTTCATTGATTGAAGAAAATGTTACTTTGTGTGTTGCACATCTAAGTCACCAATTTTGCTTAAGTGTTAGGATGTGTGTCCTTTCAAAGAACATTTGAAGATTCTAAGATATTTAGCTCAAACTGCAACTTGCTAAATCTCTTCTCATCCAAGGGCTTTGTGAAGATATCTGCAAGCTGTTCTTCAGTCTTCACGTGGTCGATGGAGATGTCGCCCTTCAACACATGATCTCGAAGAAAATGATGACGAATCTGGGTGTGCTTACTCTTCGAGTGCAGAACTGGGTTGTGAGCAATTTTGATGGCACTCTCGTTGTCGCAGTAGAGTGGCACATTCTTCATATTGATGCCATAGTCCTTGAGGGTTTGCTTCATCCACAGCAATTGAGCACAGCAAGAACCAGCAGCAATGTACTCAGCTTCAGCGGTAGATAGTGATACGCAGTTCTGCTTCTTCGAGGACCAACATACTAAGGATCATCCGAGGAAATGGCATGTGCCTGATGTTGACTTGCGATCCAACCTATCACCAGCATAGTCAGAGTCAGAATATCCAATGAGATCAAAAGCCGAGCCCTTGGGATATCATAATCCAAGTGTTGGAGTGTGAGCTAGATATCGAAGAATATGTTTCACAGCCTTGTGTTGTGATCCCTTCGGTGTAGCTTGAAATCGGGCACACATGCAAACACTAAGCATAATATCTGGCCTAGATGCACATAGATACAATAAAGAGCCAATCATGGAGCGGTATACCTTTTTATCGAAGTCTTTACCATTTTCGTCGGTGCAGAGATGGCCATTTGTGGGCATATGGATTTTGACGCCTTTACAATCTTGCATGCCGAATTTGCTCAGTACATCTTTGAGGTATTTCTCTTGAGAAATGAAGATGCCATTGCGTTGTTGACAAATTTGGAGACCTAAGAAGAATTTCAATTCGCCCATCATAGACATTTGATATTCCTCACTCATCATATAGGAAAATTCGTCACTGTAACATATGTCAGTACAGCCAAAGATAATATCATCCACATAAATTTGGCACACGAATAATTCATCATCATAGGTTTTAGTGAAAAGAGTTGGGTCAAGTGAACCGGGTTTGAAGCCTTTCTTCATGAGGAATACCTTCAGTGTATCATACCACACCCGAGGGGCCTGCTTGAGGCCATAGAGGGCCTTGTTGAGTCTGAAGACTTTGTCAGGATGCTTAGGGTCTTCAAAACCTGGGGGTTGAGCCACATAAACTTCTTCCTCAAGCTTACCATTGAGGGATGCACTTTTCACATCCATTTGATATAAGATGATATTATGATGGTTAGCATAAGCAAGCAATATGCGAATAGCCTCAAGTCTAGCAACAGGTGCAAAAGTTTCATCGAAATCAATCCCTTCAACCTGTGTGTAGCCTTCAACTACAAGATGAGCCTTGTTCCTCACCACTAGGCCATTTTTGTCTTGCTTGTCGCGGTAGATCCACTTGGTACTAATGATATTATGCTTGCAAGGATCTGGTCGCTTGACAAGTTCCCACACATTGTTGAGCTCAAATTGATGTAATTCCTCTTGCATAGCTTGAATCCACTCAGGCTCCAGAAAAGCCTCATCAACTTTGGTGGGCTCTGTGATAGAGACAAAAGCAAAGTGCCCACAAAAGTTAGACAAATGTGAAGCTTTTGAGCCTGTGAGGGGACCTGGCGCGTTGATGTCATCGATGATTTTCTCAATCTGCACTTCATTTGCAACGCGAGGATGAGCAGGTTGACGACTTTGATTGGGCTGGGCATTTTCTTCAGCGACATTTTCTTCAGATGCACCAGCATGATTTTCTTCATGATCTGGAATCACTTCTTCAGCAGATTCTTCAGTGGGTATGACATTCTCAGTAGCCTTGAACTTGATGGATTCCTCAGGAGACATTTCATCTAGCATAGGAGGTAGGTGCTCTCTTTGCAAGCCATTAGTTTCATCGAACCGCACATCTACAGTTTCAACAACCTTGTTGTGATAGGTGTTGAAGACTCTGTAGGTGTGCGGGTCCTTTCCATAACCAAGCATAAAACCCTCGTGTGGTTTCGGTGCAAATTTTGAGTTGTGATGAGGATCTCTAATCCACCATTTAGCACCGAAGACTTTGAAATAACTCACATTGGGTTTCTTGTCAGTGAGGAGTTCATATGAGGTCTTCTTGAAGAATTTGTGAAGATATACCCTGTTGATGATGTGGCATGCAGTATCAATAGCCTCAGGCCAGAAGCGCCGAGGCGTCTTGTGTTCATCAAGCATAGTGCGAGCCATCTCAACAAGAGTCTTGTTCTTGCGCTCCACGAGGCCATTTTTGCTGAGGAGTGTATGGGGCAGATAACTCATGAGTAATACCAAGTTCATCAAGATAGTCATCAAGACTAGTATTCTTGAACACGGTCCCATTGTCACTGCTGATGTGCTTGATCGTCACATCAAAATTCGTCGAGTCTCTTGAGGAAAATCGTCTGAAGACTTCCTGCACTTCAGTTTTGTAAGTGATGATGTGCACCCAGGTGTAACGAGAATAATCATCAACAATAACAAAGCCATATAGAGATGCTGCATTTGTTAGTGTGGCATAATGAGTAGGGCCAAAGAGGTCCATGTGAAGCAATTCAAAAGGACGAGTGGTAGTCATGATAGTCTTCGAGGGGTGCTTGGATCTGGTCATCTTTCCAGCCTCACAAGCCCCGCAAAGATGATCTTTGAGGAATTTGACACCCTCAATGCCAATGACATGCTTCTTCTTCACAAGCGTGTGCAAGTTCCTCATGCCAGCATGACCGAGTCAACGATGCCATAACCAGCCATCTGAAGCTTTTGCAAGTAGACATGTGGCAGGTTGTGGTCCTGCAGAGAAATCAACAATATACAAGTCTCCTCTTCTAAAGCCTTCGAAGACTTTGGAATTGTCAGATTCCATGAGCACTAAGCAGCGATATTTTCCAAAGACGACAACCATATCAAGATCACAAAGCATTGAGATAGACATGAGGTTGAATCCGAGGGACTCGACAAGCATGACTTTGTCCATGTGTCGATCCTTTGAGATTGCAACCCTACCTAGACCCAATACCTTGCTTTTGCCTTTGTCAGCGTAGGTGATATGCTTCAGATGCGATGGAGATTGAGCAGAGTCCATCAGTAAGCTCTTGTCACCGGTCATGTGATTTGTACATCCACTGTTGAGGACACACTTAGTAGCTTCGGGTGTTTCATCCTTGGCACCTTTTGCCATGAAGCAATAGGTGGGAGCGTAGTCATCGTCGCCACCGTCAGCAGTGTTGGGGTAGCCATTTTCCTCAGTGTTGAAGACGGACTCGCTGACGAAAGCAGTAGCGAGAGCTAGGCTCGCCACACTAGAGTCTGACTCCTTAGATTCCTCTTCCTCATTTTCCTTAGATTCAGCTTCAGAGTCCATTTCCTTGCCAATGAATGCCCGAGCCTTTTTGGAACTGCTCTTCTTGTGAGATGAAGTCTTTGAAGATTTTGACGATGAGGACTTTGAAGATTTCTTCTTTTTCTTCGAGTCGTCTGAACTGTCATCCTTGTACTTCTTCTTCTTTGATTCTTTCGTCCACTGAGGACAATCAGTTATGTAGTGACCAGGCTTCTTGCATTTGTGGCAAGTCATCTTCTTGTAGTCGCGGGATGAAGAATCAGATCTCATGTCATCACCTCTTGAAGACTTTCCAAAGCGGCCACGCCTTGAGAAGTTCTGGAATTTCCTCACGAGCATTGCTAGCTCCTGGCTTAGTTCTTCAGGGTCACCAAGGCTGCTATCAGAATCTTCTCCTTCAGATGAGGAAATTCCCTTGGCCTTCAGTGTGCATGATCTTCCATAGCTTGGCCCGTAGAGATCTCTCTTCTCAGCTTGTTGGAATTCATGAGTCTTCAGCCTCTCAAGGATATCAGCAGGATCTAGTGACTTGTAGTCTCCACGTTCTTGAATCATCAGTGCCAGTGCATCGAATGAGGAATCAAGTGACCTCAGCAATTTCTTCACCACCTCATGGTCGGTGATGTCAGTGGCACAAAGTGCTTGAAGCTCATTTGAGATGTCAGTGAGAAGATCGAAGGTTTGCTGAACCTTTTCATTGTCGAGTCTTTTGAAGCGGTTGAAGAGATTGCGAAGAACGTCAACTTGAGAATCATGTTAGGTTGAGATTCCTTCGTTGACCTTGGACAGCCTGTCCCAGATAAGCTTTGCAGACTCCAAAGCACTCACTCTGCCGTACTGTCCTTTGCTCAGATGGCCACATATGATATTCTTCGCTTGAGAGTTGAGTTGCTTGAATCTCTTCACATTAGCAGCGTTCACGGAAGGAGTGACGGAGGGAACGCCATTTTTCACAGCGTACCAGGGATCGTTGTCAATTGCCTCAAGATGCATGCGCATCTTGTTCTTCCAGTAGGGGTTGTCCGTCCCATCGAAGGTAGGACACCCAGCCGAGACCTTGATCATGCCTGCAGTCGACATAACTAAAACTCCAGGTGGCTAAACCAAAATCACACAGAACAAGGGAGTACCTTGCTCTGATACCAATTGAAAGTGCGTTATATCGACTAGAGGGGGGTGAATAGGCGATTTTTACAAATTCGTCACTGAGGAAATACTACTTGAGGAATTTGCTAAGTGAAGAAATACAAGCAACGGAATAAGTACGCAGGTGCATGCATAAACAAGACAGTAGCATGGTCATCATGATGAAATGAAACATACACAGAGCACAGATAGCGAGTAAATAGGATAAGCAGGCAGAAGACAAGATGACTGAAGAAATAGGATTGAGGAAATTGAGAAAGTCTTCAGTCAAAGTCTTCAAACAGTAACGATCAATTTCATCAACACATGAACGAGGAAATGAAAGCGTTGAGGAAATAGAACCAGTAACTCGATGAAGACAGTGATTTGGTAGACCAGTTCCAACTGCTGTGACAGTTGTACGTCTGGTTGGAGTGGCTTGGTATTTAAACCAAAGGACACACAGTCCCAGGACACACAGTTCTTACCGTATTCTCCTTGAGCTAAGGCCACACAGATGATAGAGGCGAGGGTGTCCCGATCTTTCGATGAGATGATATCTATCGTTTTTGGTGGAGTAGACTTTGACGATCCGACTACGAACGTGCGAGGACGTCGCGCCTTAGCAATCGCTAAACCAACTCCGAGAGGTTATTGACCACGCCGGAGCACAATCAACCTGACCCCGAGGGTCTATCTCCTGCAAGCTAACGAAGAACAAGCAAGAAACTAAGATTTGCAATCTGGATATTGCGAATATAAGATGAAAGCTTTATTGATCGAGGTGGGGTTCTGTGACGTCTTGGTCTAGTTGTTGAACACAAACGAAGTACGCGAAGTTGCAGCTATGGCGAACTTTTAATCTAAACAAAACCCAAAGTCTAAACGGTGCCCTAAGGGCTGTATATATGGAGGAAGAGGGGGGGATTTCGTGGCCCTTGAAGGAGGGGTCCGAAACCAACCCTATCTCTTGTTTCCCCACACATACGGAGTCTAAAAATAGCCTATACTCAAGTATTTCGAAATTACATGGGCCTGGACCAATAATAAGGTGACGCAGCACCTATAATAGCCTCTGGACGAAATTTATGAAGTGGCATCTTGTATATTTCGTCCAAGGCTTCCTGCACTCCTTATGGTGGCTTCAAAGTCCTGAAATCATCACTTGTAACTCCGTTCTTGTTCCCCTTGCGCATGCCATCATCTCCATGCTTGAACTTGCTCCAAGGTTCATCTTTCTTGTGCAAGCTAGGCCCTTCATTTGTAAGCAAAACAAATGTATCCAATTTAGGCAGCATCATATTCTCATGAACATTAGAATCATTACCAAGAAACGAAAGTACCTGATAATTTAATTGGCGTGCGCGAGCTCTAGTAATTGGTTCAGTATGTATAGCAGCAGGGGCTGTGGGTGTAACAATGGTATTGATGTCCTCATCATCCTCCCCTTCTTGAAATGAAGTCGTCCTCGACGGAAGCTCATCTTCCTCACCCAAATAAGGCTTCAAATCTGCAATGTTAAAAGTGGGACTAACCCCAAAATCTGCAGGCAGCTCAAGTTTATATGCGTTATCATTTATTTTCTCTAACACCTTAAAAGGACCATCAGCACGTGGCATTAGCTTTGATTTGCGCAAATCAGGAAATCTATCCTTACGCAAATGTAACCAAACAAAATCTCCAGGTGCAAACACAACATGTTTTCTACCCTTATCTCCAGCAAGTTTATATTTAGCATTCATACGCTCAATGTTCTCCTTAGTTAACTCATGCATTTTTAAGATCAATTCAGCACGTTGTTTAGCATCAAAATTAACCTTCTCCGAAGATGGAAGAGGCAACAAATCAATAGGTGCACGAGGTAGGAAACCATATACAATTTCAAAAGGGCACATCTTAGTAGTAGAATGCAACGAACGATTATAAGCAAATTCAATATGAGGCAAGCATTCTTCCCACATTTTCTTGCTATTCTTCAAAACAGCCCTAAGCATAGTAGACAAAGTTCTATTGACTACTTCAGTTTGTCCATCAGTTTGGGGGTGACAAGTAGTACTAAAAAGCAGTTTAGTCCCCAACTTAGCCCATAAACATCTCCAAAAGTGGCTAAGAAATTTGGTATCACGATCTGAAACAATAGTATTTGGCACACCATGCAAGCGAATAATTTCACGAAAGAACAAATCAGCAACATTAGCAGCATCATCGCTTTTATGACATGGTATAAAGTGTGCCATTTTCGAGAACCTATCCACGACAACAAATATGCTATCCCTCCCCTTCTTTGTTCGAGGTAAACCCAAAACAAAGTCCATAGATATATCCTCCCATGGAACACTAGGTACAGGCAACGACATATATAAACCATGAGGATTGAGTCGTGACTTAGCTTTTTGACATGTAGTGCAGCGAGCAACAAAGCGCTCAACATCCCGTCTCATCTTTGGCCAAAAGAAATGTGTAGCAAGTACATCCTCCGTCTTCTTTACGCCAAAGTGTCCCATTAATCCTCCTCCATGCGCCTCCTGCAACAACAAAAGACGAACGGAGCTAGCTGGAATGCATAGCTTGTTAGCACGAAACACAAATCCATCGTTAACGACGAACTTGTTCCATGTTCTCCCTTCTTTACAATTCTGCAATACATCTTTAAATTCAGCATCATGCACATAATGATCTTTGATGGTCTCCAAACCAAATATTTTAAAGTCAAGTTGTGAAAGCATAGTATAACGACGAGACAATGCATCAGCAATAACATTTTCTTTACCCTTCTTGTGTTTAATGACATATGGGAAAGTCTCAATGAATTCAACCCATTTAGCATGTCTACGGTTCAGTTTGGCTTGACTTTTAATATGTTTCAAAGATTCATGATCAGAATGAATAACAAATTCTTTGGGCCATAAATAATGTTGCCATGTTTCCAAAGTCCGAACAAGAGCATATAATTCCTTATCATAAGTAGAGTAATTCAGACTAGGCCCACTCAATTTTTCAGAAAAGTATGCAACAGGTTTGCCATCTTGTAATAACACACCTCCTAATCCAATTCCACTAGCATCACATTCAAGCTCAAAAGTCTTATTAAAATCAGGAAGTTGGAGTAAAGGAGCATGTGTTAACTTATCTTTCAACACCGTGAAGGCTTCTTCCTGTGCGGTACCCCAAACAAAAGGCACATCCTTCTTTGTAAGCTCGTTGAGAGGTGCAGCAATGGTACTGAAATCTCTCACAAAACGCCTATAGAAACCAGCGAGGCCAAGGAAACTCCTCACTTGTGTGACCGTTTTGGGCTGCGGCCAACTCTCAATAGCTTCAATCTTGTCTTTATCAACTTCAATTCCCTGTGGAGTAACAACATAGCCAAGAAAAGATACTCGGTCGGTGCAAAAGGTGCACTTCCCAAGGTTACCAAACAAACGTGCATCACGTAGAGCAATAAAAACAACACGTAAATGTTCCAAATGTTCCTCCAAAGATCTGCTATAAATCAATATATCATCAAAGTAAACTACCACAAATCGTCCAATGAAAGCACGTAAAACTTCGTTCATTAATCTCATGAAAGTACTAGGTGCATTAGTTAACCCAAAAGGCATGACTAACCACTCATATAAATCGAACTTAGTTTTAAATGCTGTTTTCCATTCATCTCCCAATTTCATACGAATTTGATGGTATCCACTACGCAAATCAACTTTGGAGAATATTGTAGAGCCACTCAATTCATCAAGCATATCATCTAGCCTAGGAATAGGATGACGATAACGAATAGTAATATTATTAATGCCTCTACAATCAACACACATACGTGACGTACCATCCTTTTTTGGCACTAGTATAATAGGAACAGCACAAGGACTAAGAGATTCGCGTATATAACCTTTGTCGAGCAGCTCCTGTACTTGACGCATAATCTCCTTCGTCTCCTCTGGATTGGTACGGTATGGCGCACGGTTTGGCAACGAAGCACCGGGAATTAAGTCAATCTGATGCTCAATCCCGCGAATAGGTGGTAATCCCGGTGGCACGTCTTGTGGAAAGACGTCAGCGAACTCTTGCAAAATGTTAGTGACCGCAGGAGGCAAAGAGGAAGGCACGTCCTCGAATGAAAATAACGCCTCTTTGCACACAAAAGCATAGCAAACAGAATTGCTGAAATCTAGCTCATCAATATCAGATTTGGTGGCAAGTAAGCATGCACTTTTCAATTTAATTTCAGAAGCAACACTAGATGGTTTATTATTAGGCTTCATTTGTTGCTCAAATTCTTTTGCCACAATCTGATTTTCACTCTTATTTTTCTCCTGCTTTGCTTTACTAGCTCTATTAATATCATCTTTCAAAATAGAATCAGGAGTCATAGGAAGCAAAGTAATATGTTTATCCTTATGAACAAGAGTATACTGATTGTTTCTACCATGGTGTACAGAATTTTTATCAAATTGCCATGGTCTACCAAGTAATAATGAACATGCTTGCATGGGTACCACATCACAATCAACATAATCAGCATTTGTAGAGATACTAAAATGCACACGAACAGTACGTGTTACCTTAACCTTGCCGCTGTTGTTGAACCATTGGATATAGTAAGGATGTGGATGTGGTCTTGTGGTGAGAGATAGCTTCTCCACCATCTCCATGCTAGCCAAGTTGTTGCAGCTCCCTCCATCTATGATGACGCGAACAGAACGTTCCTTCACAACTCCCTTTGTATGGAACAAATTATGCCTCTGATTTTGCTCAGCTTGTGTGACCTGCACACTCAAAACACGTTGAGCAACTAAACATTCATACCTGTCAGCGTCTTCAGGAGCCATGTATTGCGTCTCATGATCAGAATCATCTCCACCGTGTTCTTCACTTGTAATAAGAGCCAAAGTCTCCTCATCATAATCACTAGCGGACTCATACCCACCATCCTCAGTAGCAATCATACCACGCGGAGATTGGCATTCTCTCGCATAATGACCTCTTCCCTTACAACGACGACAAATAATATCATGTGTGTGCCCTGTTGATGCCATAGATGAAGAAGAGCTCTGGGCAGGCCCAGAAGGTGTACCCTTGGCAGATGGTGGTGGTGGTGCCTGTTTTCTTGTATCTCGGTTGGAATTGGCGGCTGAAGTCAGTGGTGCCGCAGTAGGACGTGTGGGAGTAGAGGAGGCACGCGGTGTCCATGATGAAGATCGACCTGCAGAAAAATTAGTTCGCGCCAATGCCTGTCGATCCTGCACTTCACGTTCAGCTTTACAAGCAAGATGGAATAAACGAGTGATATTATTATACTCCTTATACTCTAGAATGGTCTGAATCTCTCTATTTAATCCACCCATGAAACGTGCAAGCATAGCTTCATTCTCCTCAACAATACCACATCTAATCATGCCAGTTTGTAATTCCTGATAATATTCTTCTACAGAATTTTTTTCCTTGTCTTAAGCGCTGCAATTTTTGAAGTAATTCACGTTGATAATATGGTGGAACCCAACGAGTACGCATAGCAGTTTTCAAAGCAGCCCACGTAGCTGGAATAGGATATAATCTACAATGTTCAGACCACCATACACATGCAAAACTAGTGAAAGCACAAACAGCAGCAGCAACACGTCGTTCCTCGGGATATTGTAAGCATGTAAAACGTTGTTCAGTTTCTAACTCCCAAGTAAGATATATATCAGGAACATATCTACCCTCGAATGGTGGAATATTCAATTTTAATTTAGGAAGATGGTCATGATCTCGTACCTGAAGTGGTGGTGCAGACCTACCATTGCGATTATTTGCATGTGGACGACCTGGTGCTGGTGGTTGCACGTAGTTATGATTTTGATCAACCTCATCCTCATAATCGCCCGCGTAATCATCCTCAACCATATGATTTTGATCAACCTTATGATTTTGAATCTGGAACTATTTTTCTTCTACGGGTAGCACGAAAATTGGCGAATCCGACTTGTTCACGACTCGTAGTATCGCGTGATCTGGAACTCTAAAATAAAGGAATAAATACTGGACTCGGACTAGGACTGGTGGCAGAGATGAATCTGGTGGAACTCGGACTGGTGATGGTATATGACGGTAGTATATGTGGGCTCGGATTGGTGGTGGTATATGGACTCGGATCGGTGGTGGTATATGGACTCGGATCGGTGGTGGTATATGGACTCAGAGAAATAGCAGATAAGCTGTGGTGGTATATGGTTGGGGCGATGATGATGGTGCGGCGGCGGCGTGACAACTTGTGAACAGAACTCGAAACTCTAAAGAACTAGACGCTAAGACCAGCAACTTGACACGACGATGCAACCGCAAATTCAACAAAGCAAAAACCGTAAAAAGATTATGCAAAGGCTCAGATTGGTTCGGATATGATGAACTAACCCTAAATTTTTTTTTGGCTTTTTCCTGGACTGTATGTATGAAGAACAGACTCGATCTAAACTACGAAAAACTGTAAATCTCACCGAGCAACCTGGGAATCTGATACCACTTGATAGAGGCGAGGGTCTCCCGATCTTTCGATGAGATGATAGCTATCATTTTTGGTGGAGTAGACTTTGACGATCCGACTACGAACGTGCGAGGACGTCGCGCCTTAGCAATCGCTAAACCAACTCCGAGAGGTTATTGACCACGCCGGAGCACAATCAACCTGACCACGAGGGTCTATCTCCTGCAAGCAAACGAAGAACAAGCAAGAAACTAAGATTTGCAATCTGGATATTGCGAATATAAGATGAAAGCTTTATTTGCAATCTGGATATTGCGAAACTAAGATTTGCAATCTGAAACCACGAGGGTCTGTTCTTCATACCTACAGCCCACGTAGCTGGAATAGGATATAATCTACAATGTTCAGACCACCATACACATGCAAAACTAGTAAAAGCACAAACAGCAGCAGCAACACGTCTCTCCTCGGGATATTGTAAACATGTAAAACGTTGTTCAGTTTCTAACTCCCAAGTAAGATATATACCAGGAACATATCTACCCTCAAATGGTGGAATATTCAATTTCAGTTTAGGAATATGGTCATGATCTCGTACCTGAGGTGGTAATGCAGCCCTACCATTGCGATTATTGGCATGTGGATGACCTGGTGCTGGTACGTAGTTCTGTTTTTGATCAACCTCATCCTCGTAATCGCCCGCATAATCGTCCTCCTCAGCGGCAACAGGAGCCATAGAAGCATCAACAGTAGGTGCAGCGGCACCAGAAGTTTGACCAGGCTCAAGGGGAACGCGCTGTGCTCGTCCCACTTGATTTGGAAGGCGACGTTGTTGTTGTTATAGAGGTGCGACAGGTGCAGCGGGCGGTGGTTGTGGAAGACGCGCGAGCAATTCATTAAACTTGTTATCGAGCTTTGTTTCGAATGTCTTCTCAATTCCATCTATCTTCTCCATGGCCTCTTCAAATCTGTTTAGCACATCTTGCACCTGTCCACTCATCATTTGCTGAAATTTATCATGTAGCTGTTGATGAGGACATCAATACCATTGTTACACCCACAGCCCCTGCTTCTATACATACTGGACCAATTACTAGAGCTCGCGCACGCCAATTAAAATATCAGGTACTTTCGTTTCTTGGTAATGATTCTAAAGTTCATGAGAATATGATGCTGCCTAAATTGGATACATTTGTTTTGCTTACAAATGAAGGGCCTAGCTTGGACAAGAAAGAGGAACCTTGGAGCAAGTTCAAGCATGGAGATGATGGCATGCACAAGGGGAACAAGAACGGAGTTACAAGTGATGATTTCAGGACTTTGAAGCCACCATAATGAGTGCAGGAAGCCTTGGACGAAATATACAAGATGTCACTTCATAAATTTCGTCCAGAGGCTATTATAGGTGCTGCGTCACCTTATTATTGGGCCAAGCCCATGTAATTTCGAAATACTTGAGTATAGGCTGTTTTTAGAGTCCGTATGTGTGGGGAAACAAGAGATAGGGTTGGTTTCGGACCCCTCCTTCAAGGGCCACGAAATCCCCTCCTCTTCCTCCATATATACAGCCCTTAGGGCACCGTTTAGACTTTGGGATTTGTTTAGTTAAAAGTTAGAAAAATTAGTTCGCGCCAATGCCTGTCGATCCTGCACTTCACGTTCAGCTTTACAAGCAAGATGGAATAAACGAGTGATATTATTATACTCCTTATACTCTAGAATGGTCTGAATCTCTCTATTTAATCCACCCATGAAACGTGCAAGCATAGCTTCATTCTCCTCAACAATACCACATCTAATCATGCCAGTTTGTAATTCCTGATAATATTCTTCTACAGAATTTTTTCCTTGTCTTAAGCGCTGCAATGTTTGAAGTAATTCACGTTGATAATATGGTGGAACCCAACGAGTACGCATAGCAGTTTTCAAAGCAGCCCACGTAGCTGGAATAGGATATAATCTACAATGTTCAGACCACCATACACATGCAAAACTAGTGAAAGCACAAACAGCAGCAGCAACACGTCGTTCCTCGGGATATTGTAAACATGTAAAACGTTGTTCAGTTTCTAACTCCCAAGTAAGATATATATCAGGAACATATCTACCCTCGAATGGTGGAATATTCAATTTTAATTTAGGAAGATGGTCATGATCTCGTACCTGAAGTGGTGGTGCAGGCCTACCATTGCGATTATTTGCATGTGGACGACCTGGTGCTGGTGGTTGCACGTAGTTATGATTTTGATCAACCTCATCCTCATAATCGCCCGTGTAATCATCCTCCTCCTCGGCACCAGCAGCAGCAGCAGCAGGAGCCAAAGAAGCATGAACAGTAGGTACAGCAGCACCAGAAGTTTGGCCATCCTCAAGAGGAACACGCTTCGCTCGTCCGAACTGATTTGGAAGGGGGCGTTGTTGTTGTCGTTGCAGAGGTGCGACAGGTGCAGCCGGTGGTGGTTGGGGAAGACGCGTGAGCAATTCATTAAACTTGTTATCCAGCTTTGTCTCGAACGACTTCTCCATGCCATCTATCTTCTCCATGGCCTCTTCAAATCTGTTTAGCATATCTCCCACCTGGCCACTCATCATTTGCTGAAATTTATCATGCAACTCCTTGTTCGTCATGTTCTCCCAGTCAATCTCGTCGGCTTGTGATCCTGCCATGGTTAGCAGCAATAGAAACACACAAGAATATGATCCTACAGACTACTAGAAAGTGGTGGTGGTGTGGTGTGGTGTCACAAATCCGTCAAGCAAATCTCAAATTCTTACCAGTTCTTACCCAGCAGCAGGTGGTGATCGGCAACCTTTGTAGTCAAAACTCTCAGAGCTTGGACAGAGCGATTGCCAGGTGGTGTCAAACGCACGATGTAGATGTATGTGGAGCTGGGAAGGCTTATGATATGGTAGCAAAAAGGGTCAGCAATAATCAATTTAGAGATGCAATGTTGAATAAACTCTCAACGACGGTACTGTGCTGGTCCTAGGCTAGACCGTGCTAGAGACGCGAGCCTAGAACACTAACAAAAATCACGGCGCTGCACGTAAACAAGGGAGGAGCACACTCTGAATTTTTTTCTTTTTTTTTTGCACTTTTTTTTTCCTCTTTTTTTTTGCTCCGCAACAATTTTTTTTTCGAAAAAGTCTACAAATGGTCTAAAAACTGCTTAGCCAGAATTTTCCAGACTTAGTTTTTTTTTTTTTGAAACTGGAACTATTTTTCTTCTGCGGGTAGCACGAAAATTGGGGAATCCGACTTGTTCACGACTCGTAGTATCGCGTGATCTGGAACTCTAAAATAAAGGAATAAATACTGGACTCGGACTAGGACTGGTGGCAGAGATGAATCTGGTGGAACTCGGACTGGTGATGGTATATGACGGTAGTATATGTGGGCTCGGATTGGTGGTGGTATATGGACTCGGATCGGTGGTGGTATATGGACTCGAATCGGTGGTGGTATATGGACTCAGAGAAATAGCAGATAAGCTGTGGTGGTATATGGTAGGGCCGATGATGATGGTGCGGCGGCGGCGTGACAACTTGTGAACAGAACTCGAAACTCTAAAGAACTAGATGCTAAGACCAGCAACTTGACATGACGATGCAACCGCAAATTCAACAAAGCAAAAACCCTAAAAAGATTATGCAAAGGCTCAGATTGGTTCGGATATGATGAACTAACCCTAAATTTTTTTTTGGCTTTTTCCTGGACTGTAGGTATGAAGAACAGACTCGATCTAAACTACGAAAAACTGTAAATCTCACCGAGCAACCTGGGAATCTGATACCACTTGATAGAGGCGAGGGTGTCCCGATCTTTCGATGAGATGATATATATCGTTTTTGGTGGAGTAGACTTTGACGATCCGACTACGAACGTGCGAGGACGTCGCGCCTTAGCAATCGCTAAACCAACTCCGAGAGGTTATTGACAACGCCGGAGCACAATCAACCTGACCCCGAGGGTCTATCTCCTGCAAGCAAACGAAGAACAAGCAAGAAACTAAGATTTGCAATCCGGAGATTGCGAATATAAGATGAAAGCTTTATTGATCGAGGTGGGGTTCTGTGACGTCTTGGTCTGGTTGTTGAACACAAACGAAGTACGCGAAGTTGCAGCTATGGCGAACTTTTAATCTAAACAAAACCCAAAGTCTAAACGGTGCCCTAAGGGCTGTATATATGGAGGAAGAGGGGGGGATTTCGTGGCCCTTGAAGGAGGGGTCCCAAACCAACCCTATCTCTTGTTTCCCCACACATACGGACTCTAAAAATAGCCTATACTCAAGTATTTCGAAATTACATGGGCCTGGCCCAATAATAAGGTGACGCAGCACCTATAATAGCCTCTGGACGAAATTTATGAAGTGGCATCTTGTATATTTCGTCCAAGGCTTCCTGCACTCCTTATGGTGGCTTCAAAGTCCTGAAATCATCACTTGTAACTCCGTTCTTGTTCCCCTTGCGCATGCCATCATCTCCATGCTTGAACTTGCTCCAAGGTTCATCTTTCTTGTCCAAGCTAGGCCCTTCATTTGTAAGCAAAACAAATGTATCCAATTTAGGCAGCATCATATTCTCATGAACATTAGAATCATTACCAAGAAACGAAAGTACCTGATAATTTAATTGGCGTGCGCGAGCTCTAGTAATTGGTCCAGTATGTATAGTAGCAGGGGCTGTGGGTGTAACAATGGTATTGATGTCCTCATCAACAGACCTCGCCCAATCACTCGTGGTAAGTCTTCAGGTGACTTCCAAACCTTCACAGACTTGGTCACTCAGCGATCCACAATTCCTCTTGGATGCTCTAGACCTTGACGCCTAACCGTCTGGAAGATGCACAGTCTTCAAAGGTAACAAGCGCCGATTCCACACAGGAACAATCTCTTCAGTGATCCTCAATCACTTTGTGTTGTAGGTGTTTGGGTTTTGGGTTTTTTCCTCACTGATGATTTTCTCTCAAAGTCATCGGAGGATGGGATGCTCTAACAGTTTCTCTCGGAGCAGCCAACTAGCTAGTGGTTGAAGGGGCAGCTATTTATAGCCAGGGAGCAGCCCGACATGATAAGACATGAATGGCCTTCAATGATATGACCGTTAGGTGGATAAGATATTTGGGACAGCTGGCGCATAGCACATCAACGGTTGGAAATTTGAGCTCTCAAATTCCTCAAGGCTATCATGTTCCTCACTTGTAGGCAATCCGCACTAGCGAATTCGTAACTCCTAAGTCAGAACAAATTCCTCAGATAGCAGAAGATCTTCGTCTCTCTCACTGAAGAAATTGATTGAACTCTATGAGATTTCCAAAGGCACTTGAAGAATTGGGTATGTGTATGATAGAGGCGGGGGTGTCCCGATCTTTCGATGAGATGATAGCTATCGATTTGGTGGAGTCGACTTTGGCGATCCGACTACAAACGTGCACGACGTTGCGCCTTAGCAATCGCTAAACCAATCTCCTGAGGTTACTGACGATACTGAAAGCACAATCAGCCTGACCATGAAGGTCTATTCCTGCATGCAATCGAAGAACAAGCAAGAATATGATAATGCAATTTGAATATTGCCAATATATATGAAGTATTGATAAAGGTGGGGATCCCAAAGCGGTCTTGGTCTGGTCGTTGGACACAAACGAAGTACACGAAGTTGCAATGGCTAACTTTTAACAAAACAAATCCCCAGCAAAAAGCTACTAGATGGATCTACTTATATAGGAGCAAGGGGTGGCGGCCAAGGAGGTGGGAGAACGTCCCAAGGCAGCCTAAAACTAACCCTAGGTCGTACAAGGCCAATGGGCCCAAGTGGAGGTGATGCAACACCTTTGGACTTGTAGTTTGACTCGGATTCTGCTACAGCGTCAGATTGTTTCGACGACAACTCAACACTCCAGATGAATTTGAAGGTGAAACCAATTGGGTTAGAAAGAGCACGAAATCTACTTTCCAACAAAAAAAGAATCACCCAATTCGGAGTCCGTATGAAATAGTTCTTGGCGTTTTGAGTCAGGTATATCTGTGCAGTCCGAATCTGAATCCAGAACGTGAGAGACTTGATCTCTATCTTCTCTTGGCCCAAAAGTGACGTGAGAGGACTTTTTGAACAGCACCTAAACTTCTTTTTTTCCCTTATCTTCATATGTGAATTGTACAAATGTCCCATACACCTGCAATTAGACATGGCACAAAAGTTTGTGAAGTATTTTTGTCGTGGATGACACAAATAAATAATTGCATAGTTTGCATTAGAAATCACCTCACAAATATACATGTATGCAATATTTTTGGTCATATCCAAGGTAGTCATGTCCTCATCATCCTCCCCTTCTTGAAAACAAAGCCGTCCTCGGCGTTGCTTAAGCTGAAATGTGGCTAACAAAAGAGACAAGGTGTACATGTTGTATATGTATATGTCATCCAGTTTTACTTCCCTTAGTTTTTGCATATATGACACATGTATACATGAGTAACCTTCATAGTTCATAAAATCTAAAGCCAAAATATTATCACAAGAAGTAGAAGGCATGAAAATATTGCAACTCAGTTTGCACATATAAGTGAAGCTCTTATTCATTTCAAAAGGTTGACAATATTCATCATTAAACCATCCTAACATTGGGGAATAAACCTTAGTTGCATCAAATTTACATGCTACAACATGCTTAAATAAGCAAACATGCAATAAGTCATTGGTCACAGAATCATCACCAAGATTAGAGGTCATATTAAAATGATTAAACATTGGTTCTTTTGCATCAACAGTTAATTCAATGGGTGCACTCAAAATTGTTGGTATTTCAGTTGTTTGATCACATGACGCATTCATGACTGTAACACAATTCTCTAAAATAGGTGACGTGCCCAAATCAATAGGTAACTCAACACATGATGTATTCAAGTTAACTAGGCATGCATCATTCTCATGTGAAAGTGGAAAATATGTACCTTTGTCATTACCTCTTATGATCAACTCAGATGATGTAGGCACTCTCGGTGGTGATGTGTCACATGGTGGAGATGATGTAGTCATCGCAACAACGGATGTGGTTGTCATAGTACGCCTAGTAGTTGAAGAAACATCTGTATCAACACTTGGAATGTGCACCGTACGCTTGTTCTCCTTGTGGGCAACACGTCGTTTTATTTCCTGTTTAGCTTTGCAAGCAAGACGAAACAAATGGTCCATAGGATAACACTCTTCATGAATTAGTATCTCTTGAATATCACGGTTTAATCCTCCCCAAAATCTATCCATAAAATCTTCTTCACTTTCTTCTAAAAATGAGTGCAACAAGGTAGTTTGTAAATCATCATAATATTTTGTTACGGTGTCACTACCTTGTTTTAAATGTTGTAGTTTTCTAATCATGCCACGAGTATAATGAACATCTACGAATCTATCTCTCATGACATGTTTTAAACCATCCCAAGTAGTAGGTATATAATCAGGGTTTAACCGACAGTATTCACTCCACCAAACTAAAGCAAAGCTACTGAAAGTACTAACCGCGGCTTGAAATTTTCCACGCTCATCAAAATTATGGGAAGCAAATATAGCATTAATTTCGTACTCCCATTCAATATATAAATCAGGCCTAAAATGACCAGTAAATGGTGGCATGGAAACATTAACCTGATTATGTGCATTCTGATGTTGTTGCTCCTCTTGTGACGGTTGTTGTATTTTCTTAGGTGATGGCAAATCTCCCACGATCGATGAAGCCCAAGAACTAACAACTCCGGAACCTGCCATGATTAGTAGAAACAAAAAAAATCGAGAATAATGTTCCTATGAACTACTAGGATGTGGTGGTAAAGCGCTCACAGTAAAGCAAATATCAATATCTTACAAGTTCTTACCATGCAGCAGGTGGTGACGGGCAACCAGCGGTGTCAAATAACTCCGAAGATTGAGTAAAGCGATTGCCAGGCGAATGTACGTATACACGGTGTAGAAATATGTGGAGCTGGGTTGGCTATATATGGTAGCAAAAGATTAGCAATAATCAATTCAGAGATGCAATGTTGAATAAACGCTCAACGACGGTACTGTGCTGGTCCTAGGCTAGACCGGACTAGAGACGCGAGCCTAGAACAGTAATGAGGGCACGGCGTAGCACAACTAGCATCAATAAAGGATATGAAGTAGCTCTGGACAGTAAGATAAAAGTGAGCACCACAATAGCAGTAAAGATAATGATGTGAAATAACTGCCAAGTAGGATATACCAACAACTTTCTCTCCAACTTTCCTATGGAAAAGTTTTTGCCAATTTTCTGATAATTTTTTCTCAAGAATGGCACTGACTCAAGCTTTCAAACGCAAAAAGAACCACTCAATTCCGAGTTGATATGAGGAGTCAAAAAAAATCTAAAACTGGCCTGAAAAACTGGAACAAGCTGTGTTCATGAACTTCGGAGGGAAAAAAGACCTATTTAGAAGCCGGTTTTGAGGTGTCAAATATTGAACTAGCTTCTGCAACTATTTAGATGCGGCTCGTCGCTAGCTTTAATTTGAGTACTCACGGAGCCAAAACAGACTTCGTATGAGGAAGATACGCTTGTTTTACTGAACAGTGCGCAAAACAGATTCGAATCCGAATTCAGGTACGAGAGTGAGTCTAGATAGATCCGAGTTTTGTGCTTTTTTTTCTTCTCTCTTTTTTTATCTCACTTTTTTTTCTCTTTTTTTTGACTTTTTTTTCTCTCTTTCCAAAACAAACTAGATAAGATGCAGATTGGATCAAGCGAAGATATGAACGGCGTCAGCTATGATTATGATAATGAACGGTGGGTAGCACGTGGTGGAATTTGATGGATGGGAGGTGGTGGACAGCGGAAGGGATAATGATGCAGCGGTGGCGTGACTAATATGAACAGAACTCGAAACTCTAAACGAACTAGACACTAAGACCAGCAACTCGACACGACGATGCAACCCATAATTCAACTATACAAGCACTGAAAAGAAAATTGCGAAGGCTCAGACTGGCTTGGACAAAGGATGAATAGATCTAACTTTTTTTTGTGGCTTTTTCTTGGACAATAGGTAAGAAAATAAATCTAATCTAGGGAAAACTGGAAATTCTCACCGAGCAACTTGAAAACTGATACCACTTGATAGAGGCGGGGGTGTCCCGATCTTTCGATGAGATGATAGCTATCGATTTGGTGGAGTCGACTTTGGCGATCCAACTACAAACGTGCACGATGTTGCGCCTTAGCAATCGCTAAACCAATCTCCCGAGGTTACTGACGATACTGAAAGCACGATTAGCCTGACCACGAAGGTCTATTCCTGCATGCAATCGAAGAACAAGCAAGAATATGATAATGCAATCTGAATATTGCGAATATAGATGAAGTATTGATAAAGGTGGGGATCCGAAAGCGGTCTTGGTCTGGTCGTTGGACACAAACGAAGTACACGAAGTTGCAATGGCTAACTTTTAACTAAACAAATCCCCAGCAAAAAACTACTAGATGGATCTACTTATATAGGAGCAAGGGGTGGCGGCCAAGGAGGTGGGAGAACGTCCCAAGGCAGCCTAAAACTAACCCTAGGTCGTACAAGGCCAATGGGCCCAAGTGGAGGTGATGCAACACCTTTGGACTTGTAGTTTGACTCGGATTCTGCTACAGCGTCAGATTGTTTCGACGACAACTCAACGCTCCAGATGAATTTGAAGGTGAAACCAATTGGGTTAGAAAAAGCATGAAATCTACTTTCCAACAAAAAAAGAATCACCCAATTCGGAGTCCGTATGAAATAGTTCTTGGCGTTTTGAGTCAGGTATATCTGTGCAGTCCGAATCTGAATCCAGAACGTGAGAGACTTGGACTCTATCTTCTCTTGGCCCAAAAGTGACGTGAGAGAACTTTTTGAACAGCACCTAAACTTCTTTTTTTTCCCTTATCTTCATATGTGAATTGTACAAATGTCCCATACACCTGCAATTAGACATGGCACAAAAGTTTGTGAAGTATTTTTGTCGTGGATGACACAAATAAATTATTGCATAGTTTGCATTAGAAATCACCTCACAAATATACATGTATGCAATATTTCTGGTCATATCCAAGGTAGTCATGTCCTCATCAGTGTAGGCTTTGAGATGGGCATCACTTGGAAACTTTTCCTTAGTTTTACCTCAACCCCCTTTAACAGTACGGTGTTTCCTATGACTCAAGAAAGAGAAAATGAAACTACGAAAACAAAAGTCTTCACGCTTCATAATCCTCGCATTAATATCAATGTCTTCAAGGTCACACCAATTTCCTCTTTTTCAAAGTCTTCAAGAAAACCAAAGTCTTCAAATGAAGACATTCATTTTTAAGGGTCGACTTTCTTCTGAAATATCATACTCCTCAGAGACTTATAGAACCTGTGTACACTCACAAACACATTAGTCCCTTAACCTATAAGTCTTCAATACACCAAAATCACTAAGGGGCACTAGATGCACTTACACAACCCAACGGGTAAGAGGGGTTGTCAATCCCTCCTCGGTATTGAGATAGATAAAGTTCTATGAGATTTAATAAATAGATCTGACAAGAACACAAAATAAAATAAATGAAGAAAATGCAGAAAGGTATTTTTGGGTTTTTGGAATAATAGATCTGAAAATAATATGATTGGAAATAGATCTGGGGGCCGTAGATTTCACTAGTGTATTCTCTCGAGAAAATAGCATATGGTGGGTAAACTAATTATTGTTGGGCAATTGATAGAAAAGCAAATAATTATGACGATATCCAAGCCAATGATCATGTATATAGGCATCACATCCAAGATTAGTAGACTGACTCCTGCCTGCATCTACTACTATTACTCTATCCAGCATGGATCTAGTGTATTAAGTTCATGGAAAACGGAGTAATGCAAAAAGAACGATGACATGATGTAGACAAGATCTATTTATGTAGGAATAGACCCCATCTTTTTATCCTTAATAGCAATAGTACATGCGTTTACTTCTCCTTCTGTCACTGAGATTGAGCACCGCAAGATCGAACCCATCACAAAGCACCTCTTCCCATTGCAAGAAAAATCAATCTAGTTGGCCAAACCAAACCAAAGTTTCGGAGAAGAAATATGAGGCTATAAAGATCATGCATAAACTAGTTCAAAGAAGACTCAAATAATATTCATAGATAGAACTGATCATAAACTCGCAATTCATCAGATCCCAACAAACACACCGCAAAAAGTCAATACATCAAATAGATCTCCAACAACATCGAGGAGAACATTGTATTGAAGATCAAAGAGAGAGAAGAAGCCATCTAGCTACTGCCTACGGACCCATAGGTCTGTGATAAACTACTCACGCATCATCGGAGGAGCACCAATGAGGATGATAAACCCCTCCGTGATTGTTTCCCCCTCCGGCAAGGTGCCGGAAAAGGGCTCTAGATTGGATCTCATGGTTCTGGAACTTGCGGTGGCTGGAATTTTTTTTCGTCGACTCCTCTAGGGTTTCTGGAATATCTAGGTATTTATAGAGCTGAGAGGCAGTGGAGAGGACACCCATGGGCCCCACTACCCACCAGGGGCCTCTGGCGCCTTGGTGTCTTGTGGGCCCCACATGCCTCCCCTCCTTCACTTCCTTGGCTCCCAAGTTGTCTTCTGGGCAGAAAAAAATCTCAAAAAAGTTTCGCTGCGTTTGGACTCCGTTTCATATGGATATTCTGCGAAGTAAAAAACAAGCAAAAACAACAACTGGCACTGGGCACTATGTCAATAGGTTAGTCCCAAAAATGATATAAAGTTGCTAGTAAATGAATGTAAAACATTCAAGATTGATAATATAACAGCATGGAACAATAAAAAATTATAGATACGTTGGAGACGTATCATAAAGCTTCAGACAAGCTTCAGGAGACTCCAATTAAGTTGTGGAGAGTGCCCCCAGCAAATTATACGGGTTCGGTGATCACCCTCAACGGTCCCTTAGTGGAATCATGGCATCTTGCATTGTGCGAGGGTGTGAGGAGATTATAGTGCCCTAGTGGCATTTTAGGGAGCATTGTGCCTCCACACTGCTCCAAACGGAGATTAGCATCCGCAAGAGTGTGAACTTTCGGATGCATCATCATCTCTGTGTGCCTCGGTTATCTCTTACCCGAGCCCTTTACTTATGCACTTTACTTTGTGATAGCCACAGTGTTTCATGTCATATATCTTGCTATCACTTAGTTCTTTATCTTGCTTTACATAAGTTGTTGGTGCACTTAGTTGAGCATAGCTTATTTACATTTTGTGTTTGACAAATTAAATGCTAGTTTTATTCTATATTTGTTCAAGCCTAAATCGTAATTATTTTAAAGTGTCTATTCATTCCCCCTCCAAGCGACATCCATGATCTTTCACCTGCCCCCCCCCCCCCCCCCCCCCCCCCGCTGCGCTCGAGCACCCGCGTAGCCACTACAGCAAGGACGCACTCCCACGCCACTAGAGCACCCGTCCCCTCGCTATCGCCGCGTCCCACACGGAGTGTTGCGCCCCCACTGACCACCGCTTCCACACCACGCGCCGCCAGATGAGGAGGAAAGAGAGCCCCGCCACCGCCGATGCAGACCAGGCTTTGCCCGGCCACGCCCTCTGGCGACAGCGAGGGAAAGGAGAGGCAGGAGGTGGATTATGCTCGTTTTAAACTGAGCAGAATGAAGGCTCCATTGATAGAAATATAGTCTATGATTAAAGCATGTCACAAGTCTTCACCCGAGCTAGTTCTTCCAGTCTACAAGTTCAATCAACTACAAAACAGGATCGTTGGCCCCTCACCAAAAAAAGAGTATGCTTGACAATTATAAGAAAATGTAAGTATGCACATTGCCCTTGATGGCTAATTAGAATTGGTATTTCCTTTGAAAGAGTGGCCATATAGAAGTTGTGCGGTAACTAATCTGAAGCAGGATTAGTGACCTGTAAAATCGAGCTTCTGAAGAGTAGAAAGGTTCACATGAACATTTGTATACAACACCCCAGGGATTATTCTACATGAAGCAATCGAATAGTTTGAGACTTTGTACTTCTCTACGAAACATTATTCAATTGCAGAAAACTCAATTCAGTAGTTTGTTACCTGGAAGATACACACCACGTCTGTTACTGCCCACATTGTAGGCACCAGCTCGACCGTGTAAACTGACAATATGATACCATGGCTCCAGTGGAGACAGTATTCCCAGGAAAATGACGACAAGGACTTGCCTGGAGCAGCACCAAGCACACATGTGGTGTCCTCGTGGTGGTTGAAATGACGATGTTCCATCGATTCTGGTGTGAGTAGCTGAACGGGGCCACCATATTCTTCTCCGTTGCGAGGATATGCAACATGGCTGAGAATATGCGTCGGTAGTCACTAACACATTAATGTGTCTGCTAACAAAGGAAACTTATCTTCCCTGCATCCATCACTAAGGCAAACAATAAACACAATAGCATATTACAAATAATCCATACATATAAGCTGTATAGGTGCAGGATAGATAGCAGGCCTGGAGACACACTCCGTAAACTGATGACAAATGACACTAAATAAAGGGTTATCTTACTACTAACATGAAGTCAATCTATCAATCCGTGTAATCAGATACGCTTGGAACTAATCCTACATAGCTTCTCATCCAGCTTTATTTAGTATAAAAATATTGATCTACAGAATGGACACTGCAAGTCTCTAATACAAGAAGCTTCTTACTTCTTGTTGCTTGGTTCCGTCTTAGCTCAATCCAATTATCGTAGGTCTGTTGAAATATTTCATTAGCAGCATACAATTCAATTATTAATTTTCACAGAAGTGCTCTCATCCTCACAAGATTTTTGAATCTTTCTTCTGTTCTCAACAAGGGACCTCAAATTGTTGAAAAGTAAATCTCCTAGAACACCTTCCCCATCAATGCAAGAATCACCAAAATTTCCCATTGTAGTAGCATTAGCCTCCGATGCAGCAGCACTTCCATTTTTTGCCAACTTCATGGTCTCCTAGAACACCTTCCCCATCAATACAGTCATCACCAGATTTTCCCACGGTAGTAGCATCAACATCCGATGTAGCAGCATATGGAGATTGCGAGCTTAGGCTTATTTTCCCTATCTGTTGCCCCTTTCCCAACAGAAGGTAGTTCCAATATGCGCCACACAAACAACAGGAAAAACAAATTAGTGCGTACTTGCATCAGTAGGATCAGCAGATCAGATTTGTGTACTATAGTGGACCTCTCTTGCGCGGCTCGGCGTCGCCTGCTCTTCCTCGACGTGGTTGAACCAGCAGCGGCCACGTCTGCCGTAGGAGCCTCCCGCTGGGCAAGCTTCTCCGGCGTAACGGTAGTGGCCGCAACTATGCTTTGCCATCCGATCTAGTTTTGTTGGGATAGGCAGAAGATGTAGGTACATGTAGCACATCAGGACGTTCTCGCAGGAGCCGGACTCCTGCCGCATGGCCCAGGGTTCCCCGCGAGGTATTTTGGGAAGTGGAGGCAATTTAGGAGATAGATGGAAGGGAAGACGGGTAGGTTCTATAGGAAAAAAGAATCGTGAGGGGAAAGGACATGTAGAAGGGGAATCCAACGAAGAGGGTCGACGTAAGACGAAATAAGAAACGGTGCTCCTCCTTTTTTTAGGAAAAAATAGGAGAGAAAATAGACCGCTAGGCCAGGAAGAGACCGATCGTAATAGATCGGTAGGCCATCAAGAGGTTAGGATTCCAAAAAAATAAATATCGATCGCTAGGCCACAAAAACATTACCTATTTTGATTAAAAAAATAGAAGAGATCTTAGCCGTCAATCTTTAGAACTAACATAAAATTAACAGATATAAAGAGGCGACGTATGGAGAACTATGAAAGCTTCTGTCCTTTATTATTAGGTAAAGATAAGTGAACCTATTATAATATTGACATCCCTTATGATGCCACAAGGTACTCCGTCAGTATTATTTGCAAGCATAATAACCACGTCAGTAGGCTCAAGTATGCATGGAGAATTCTCATCATAAATCTTTGCATAAAGGTTGTAAGGAATAATATTAACCGGAGATCTAAGATCACACAATCCAAAGTAAGACTAGTTGCCAAAGGAACATGACAAAATTTGTTTACCTGTATCTTTACCTTCTGTACACCCTTTTAGATAAGAGGTGGTGTCTCGATCTAGATAGACATCCTGATAAACCATTGATATGGGTGTATCAAGTTCTTTTACAATATCAACATGCGGTGGAGTCCCGTATTGTTCAACCTTAATACTCTTCTTATGCTTAGCTCAAAGTGATTCTCCCTTCTCTCTGGCCTTCTGTTTGAAATAAACTTCTCTCCGGTCGGTGGGTGTAGTGGCTTTCTTCATAATTGCTTCTACCATGTGTGATGAGGACATCAATACCATTGTTACACCCACAGCCCCTACTGCTATACATACTGATAGAGGCGAGGGTGTCCCGATCTTTCGATGAGATGATAGCTATCGTTTTTGGTGGAGTAGACTTTGACGATCCGACTACGAACGTGCGAGGACGTCGCGCCTTAGCAATCGCTAAACCAACTCCGAGAGGTTATTGACCACGCTGGAGCACAATCAACCTGACCACAAGGGTCTATCTCCTGCAAGCAAACGAAGAACAAGCAAGAAACTAAGATTTGCAATCTGGATATTGCGAATATAAGATGAAAGCTTTATTGATCAAGGTGGGGTTCTGTGACGTCTTGGTCTGGTCATTGAACACAAACGAAGTACGCGAAGTTGCAGCTATGGCGAACTTTTAATCTAAACAAAACCCAAAGTCTAAACGGTGCCCTAAGGGCTGTATATATGGAGGAAGAGGGGGGGGGGGGAATTTCGTGGCCCTTGAAGGAGGGGTCCGAAACCAACCCTATCTCTTGTTTCCCCACACATACAGACTCTAAAAACAGCCTATACTCAAGTATTTCGAAATTACATGGGCCTGGCCCAATAATAAGGTGACGCAGCACCTATAATAGCCTCTGGACGAAATTTATGAAGTGGCATCTTGTATATTTCGTCCAAGGCTTCATGCACTCATTATGGTGGCTTCAAAGTCCTGAAATCATCACTTGTAACTCCATTCTTGTTTCCCGTGCGCATGCCATCATCTCCATGCTTGAACTTGCTCCAATGTTCCTCTTTCTTGTCCAAGCTAGGCCCTTCATTCGTAAGCAAAACAAATGTATCCACTTTAGGCAGCATCATATTCTCATGAACATTAGAATCATTACCTAGAAACGAAAGTACCTGATAATTTAATTGGCATGCGCGAGCTCTAGTAATTGGTCCAGTATGTATAGCAGCAGGGGCTGTGGGTGTAACAATGGTATTGATGTCCTCATCATCCTCCCCTTCTTGAAATGAAGTCGTCCTCGACGGAAGCTCATCTTCCTCACCCAAATAAGGCTTCAAATCTGCAATGTTAAAAGTGGGACTAACCCCAAAATCTGCAGGCAGCTCAAGTTTATATGCATTATCATTTATTTTCTCTAACACCTTAAAAGGACCATCAGCACGTGGCATTAGCTTTGATTTGCGCAAATCAGGAAATCTATCCTTACGCAAATGTAACCAAACAAGATCTCCAGGTGTAAACACAACATGTTTTCAACCCTTATCTCCAGAAAGTTTATATTTAGCATTCATACGCTCATAATTTACAACACATTTGTGTGCACAATGAATGCTTTTGCTCCTATGAACGCTTTGCATATCATTCTATATCATCTTGATAAGCTTTGATTTGTAACTATTGATTTGGTGGAGTCGACTTTGACGATCCGACTACAAACGTGCATGACGTTGGGCCTTAGCAATCGCTAAACCAATCTCCCGAGGTTACTGACGATGCTGGAAGCACGATCAGCCTGACCACGAAGGTCTATTCCTGCACGCAATCGAAGAACAAGCAAGAATATGATAATGCAATCTGAATATTGCGAATATAGATGAAGTATTGATAAAGGTGGGGATCCAAAAACGGTCTTGGTCTGGTGGTTGGACACAAACGAAGTACACGAAGTTGCAATGGCTAACTTTTAACTAAACAAATCCCAAGGAAATAGCTACTAGATGGATCTACTTATATAGGAGCAAGGGGTGGCGGCCAAGGAGGTGGGAGGACGTCCCAAGGCAGCCTAAAACTAACCCTAGGTCGTACAAGGCCAATGGGCCCAAGTGGAGGTGATGCAACACCTTTGGACTTGTAGTTTGACTCGGATTCTGCTACAGCGTCAGATTGTTTCGACGACAACTCAACGCTCCGGATGAATTTGAAGGTGAAACCAATTGGGTTGGAAAGAGCACGAAATCTACTTTCCAACAAAAAAAGAATCACCCAATTCGGAGTCCGTATGAAATAGTTCTTGGCGTTTTGAGTCAGGTATGTCTGTGCAGTCCGAATCTGAATCCAGAACGTGAGAGACTTGGACACTATCTTCTCTTGGCCCAAAAGTGACGTGAGAGGACTTTTTGAACAGCACATAAACTTCTCTTTTTCCCTTATCTTCATATGTGGATTGTACAAATGTCCCATACACCTGCAATTAGACATGGCACAAAAGTTTGTGAAGTATTTTTGTCTTGGATGACATAAATAAATTATTGCATAGTTTGCATTAGAAATTACCTCACAAATATACATGTATGCAATATTTTTGGTCGTATCCAAGGTAGTCATGTCCTTATCATCCTCCCCTTCTTGAAAACAAAGCCGTCCTCGGCGTTGCTTAATCTGAAATGTGGCTAACAAAAAAGACAAGGTGTACATGTTGTATATGTATATGTCATCCATTTTTACTTCCCTTGATTTTTGCACATATGACACATGTATACATGAGTAACTTTCATAGTTCATAAAATGTAAAGGCAAAATATTATCACAAGTATTAGAAGACATGAAAATATTGCAACTCAATTTGCACATATAAGTGAAGCTCTTATTCATATCAAAGGATTGACAATGTTCATCATTAAACCATCCCAACATTGGTGAATAAACCTTACTTGCATCAAATTTACATGCTACAACATGCTTAAATAAGCAAACATGCAATAAGTCATTTGACACAAAATCATCACCAAGATTAGATGTCATATCAAAATGATTAAACATTGTTTCTTTTGCATCAACAGTTAATTCATTGGGTGCACTCAAAATTGTTGATACTTCAACTCTTTGATCACATTACGCATTCATGACAGTAACACGATTCTCTAAAATAGCTGGTGTGCTCAAATCAATAGGTAACACAACGTATGATGTATTCAAGTTAACTAGGCATGCATCATTCTCATGTGAAAGTTGAAAATCTGTACCTTTGTCATCATTACCTCTTATGATCAACTCAGACGATGTAGGCACTCTTGGAGGTGATGTGTCACATGATGGAGATGACGTAGCCCTCGCAACAACGGATGTGGTTGTCATAGTACGCCTAGTAGTTGAAGAAACATCTGTATCAACACTTGGAATGTGCACCGTGCGCTTGTTCTCCTTGTGGCCAACACGTCGTTGTATTTCCTGTTCAGCTTTGCAAGCAAGACGAAACAAATGGTCCATAGGATAACACTCTTCATGAATTAGAATCTCTTGAATATCACAGTTTAATCCTCCCCAAAATCTATCCATAAAATCTTCTTCACTTTCTTCTAAAAATGAGTGCAATAATGTAGTTTGTAAATCATCATAGTATTTTGTTACCGTGTCAGTGCCTTGTTTTAAATGTTGTAATTTTTTAATCATGCCACGAGTATAATAAACATCAACGAATCTATCTCTCATGACAAGTTTTAAATCATCCCAAGTAGTAGGTATAAGATCAGGGTTTAACCGACAATATTCACTCCACCAAACTAAAGCAAAGCTACTAAAAGTACTAACCGCAGCTTGAAATTTTCCACGCTCATCAAAATTATGGGAAGCAAATATAGCATTTATTTCGTACTCCCATTCAATATATAAATCAGGCCTAAAACGACCAGTAAATGGTGGCATGGAAACTTAACCTGATTATGTGCATTCTGATGTAATTGCTCCTCTTGTGGCGGTTGTTGTATTTTCTTAGGTGATGGCAAATCTCCCACGATCGATGAAGCCCAAGAACTAACAACTTCGGAACCTGCCATAGTTAGTAGAAAACAAGAAACAAAATCCAAGAATAATGTTCCTATGAACTACTAGGATGTGGTGGTAAAACGCTCATAGTGTAGCAAATATCAATATCTTACAAGTTCTTACCATGCAGCAGGTGGTGACAGGCAACCAGCAGTGTCAAATAACTCCGAAGATTGAGTAAAGCGATTGCCAGGGGAACGTATGTATACACGGTGTAGAAATATGTGGAGCTTGGAAGGCTTAAATATTTGGTAGCAAAAGATTAGCAATAATCAATTCAGAGATGCAATGTTGAATAAACGCTCAACGACGGTACTGTGCTGGTCCTAGGCTAGACCGGAATAGAGACGCGAGCCTAGAATACTAATGAGGTCACGGCGTAGCACAACTAGCATCAATAAAGGATATGAAGTAGCTCTGGACAACAAGATATAAGTGAAGATCACAATGGCAGTAAAGATAATGATGAGAAACAACTACCAAGTAGGATATACCAACAATTCTCTCTCCAAATTTACTCTATAAAAGTTTGTGCCAATTTTATGATAATTTTTCTCAAGAATGGCACTGACTCAATCTTTCAAATGCAAAAAGAATCACTCAATTCCGAGTTGATATGAGGAGTCAAAAAATTCTAAAACTGGCCTGAAAAACTGGAACAAACTATGTTTGCGAACTTCGGAGGGCAAAAAGGCCTATTTAGAAGCCGATTTTGAGGTGTCAAATATTGAACTAGCTTCTGCAACTATTTAGATGCGGCTCGTTGCTAGCTTTAATTTGAGTACTCACGGAGCCAAAACAGACTTCGTGTGAAAAAGATATGCCTGTTTTACTGAACACTGCCAAGACAGATTCCAATCCGAATTCAGCTACGAGATTGAGTCTAGATAGACCCGATTTTTGTTTTTTTTTTTTCTCTCTTTTTTTTTCTCACACTTTTTTTCTTTTTCTTTCCCTCTTTTTTTTCTCTGACTTTTTTTTAACTTTTTTCTCTCTCTTTTTTCTCTCTCCCTCTTTCCAAAACAAACTAGATAAGATGTAGATTGGATCAAGCATAGATGTGAACGACCTCAACTATGATTATGACAATGAACGGTGGGTAGCACGATGTGGAAATTGATGGATGGGATGGTGGACAGCGGAAGGAATAACGATGCAGCGGCGGCGCGACTAATGTGAACAGAACTCGAAACTCTAAACGAACTAGACACTAAGACCAGCAACTCGACACGACGATGCAACCGATAATTCAACTATACAAGCACTGAAAAGAAAATTGCGAAGGCTCAGACTGGCTTGGATAAAGAATGAATAGATCTAACTTTTTTTTGTGGCTTTTTCTTTGAATAATAGGTAAGAAAATAAATCTAATCTAGGGATAACTGGAAATTCTCACCGAGCAACCTGAAAACTGATACCACTTGATAGGGGCGAGGGGCCCGATCTTTCGATGAGATGATAGCTATCGTTTTTGGTGGAGTAGACTTTGACGATCCAACTACGAACGCGCGAGGACGTCGCTCCTTAGCAAGCGCTAAACCAACTCCGAGAGGTTATTGACCACGCCGGAGCACAATCAACCTGACCACGAGGGTCTATCTCCTGCAAGCAAACGAAGAACAAGCAAGAAAATCAGATTTGCAATCTGGATATTGCGAATATAAGATGAAAGCTTTATTGATCAAGGTGGGGTTCTGTGATGTCTTGGTCTAGTCGTTGAACACAAACGAAGTACGCGAAGTTGCAGCTATGGCGAACTTTTAATCTAAACAAAACCCAAGGAAATAGCTACTAGATGGATCTACTTATATAGGAGCAAGGGGTGGCGGCCAAGGAGGTGGGAGGACGTCCCAAGGCAGCCTAAAACTAACCCTAGGTCGTACAAGGCCAATGGGCCCAAGTGGAGGTGATGCAACACCTTTGGACTTGTAGTTTGACTCGGATTCTGCTACAGCGTCAGATTGTTTCGACGACAACTCAACGCTCCGGATGAATTTGAAGGTGAGACCAATTGGGTTGGAAAGAGAACGAAATCTACTTTCCAACAAAAAAAGAATCACCCAATTCGGAGTCCGTATGAAATAGTTCTTGGCGTTTTGAGTCAGGTATGTCTGTGCAGTCCGAATCTGAATCCAGAACGTGAGAGACTTGGACTCTATCTTCTCTTGGCCCAAAAGTGACGTGAGAAGACTTTTTGAACAGCACATAAACTTCTCTTTTTCCCTTATCTTCATATGTGGATTGTACAAATGTCCCATACACCTGCAATTAGACATGGCACAAAAGTTTGTGAAGTATTTTTGTCTTGGATGACATAAATAAATTATTGCATAGTTTGCATTAGAAATCACCTCACAAATATACATGTATGCAATATTTTTGGTCGTATCCAAGGTAGTCATGTCCTTATCACTCAATGTTCTCCTTAGTTAACTCATGCATTTTTAAGGTCAATTCAGCACGTTGTTTAGCATCAAAATTAACCTTCTCCGAAGATGGAAGAGGCAACAAATCAATGGGTGCACGAGGTAGGAAACCATATACAATTTCAAAAGGGCACATCTTAGTAGTAGAATGCAATGAACGATTATAAGCAAATTCAATATGAGGCAGGCATTCTTCCCACAATTTCTTATTATTCTTCAAAACAGCCCTAAGCATAGTAGACAAAGTTCTATTGACTACTTCAGTTTGTCCATCAGTTTGGGGGTGACAAGTAGTACTAAAAAGCAGTTTAGTCCCCAACTTAGCCCATAAAAATCTCCAAAAGTGGCTAAGAAATTTAGTATCACGATCTTAAACAATAGTATTTGGCACACCATGCAAGCGAATAATTTCACGAAAGAACAAATCAGCAACATTAGCAGCATCATCGGTTTTATGACATGGTATAAAGTGTGCCATTTTCAAAAATCTATCCACGACAACAAATAGGCTATCCCTCCCCTTCTTTGTTCGAGGTAAACCTAAAACAAAGTCCATAGATATATCCTCCCAAGGAACACTAGGTACAGGCAAAGGCATATATAAACCATGAGGATTGAGTCGTGACTTAGCTTTTTGACATGTAGTGCAGCGAGCAACAAAACGCTCAACATCCCGTCTCATCTTTGGCCAAAAGAAATGTGTAGCAAGTACATCCTCCGTCTTCTTTACGCCAAAGTGTCCCATTAATCCTCCTCCATGCGCCTCCTGCAACAACAAAAGACGAACAGAGCTAGCTGGAATGCATAGCTTGTTAGCACGAAAAACAAATCCATCGTTAATGACGAACTTGTTCCATGTTCTCCCTTCTTTACAATTCTACAATACATCTTTAAATTCAGCATCATGCACATATTGATCTTTGATGGTCTCCAAACCAAATATTTTAAAGTCAAGTTGTGAAACCATAGTATAACGACGAGACAAAGCATCAGCAATAACATTTTCTTTACCCTTCTTGTGTTTAATGACATAAGGGAAAGTCTCACTGAATTCAACCCATTTAGCATGTCTACGGTTCAGTTTGGCTTGACTTTTAATATGTTTCAAAGATTCATGATCAGAATGAATAACAAATTCTTTGGGCCATAAATAATGTTGCCATGTTTCCAAAGTCCGAACAAGAGCATATAATTCCTTATCATAAGTAGAGTAATTCAGACTAGGCCCACTCAATTTTTCAGAAAAGTATGCAACAGGTTTGCCATCTTGTAATAACACACCTCCTAATCCAATTCCACTAGCATCACATTCAAGCTCAAAAGTCTTATTAAAATCAGGAAGTTGGAGTAAAGGAGCATGTGTTAACTTATCTTTCAACACCATGAAGGCTTCTTCCTGTGCGGTACCCCAAACAAAAGGCACATCCTTCTTTGTAAGCTCATTGAGAGGTGCAGCAATGGTACTGAAATATCTCACAAAACGCCTATAGAAACCAGCGAGGCCAAGGAAACTCCTCACTTGTGTGACCATTTTGGGCTGCGGCCAACTCTCAATAGCTTCAATCTTGGCTTTATCAACTTCAATTCCCTGTGGAGTAACAACATAGCCAAGAAAAGATACTCGGTCGGTGCAAAAGGTGCACTTCCCAAGGTTACCAAACAAACGTGCATCACGTAGAGCAATAAAAACAGCACGTAAATGTTCCAAATGTTCCTCCAAAGATCTGCTATAAATCAATATATCATCAAAGTAAACTACCACAAATCGTCCAATGAAAGCACGTAAAACTTCGTTCATTAATCTCATGAAAGTACTAGGTGCATTAGTTAACCCAAAAGGCATGACTAACCACTCATATAAACCGAACTTAGTTTAAAATGCTGTTTTCCATTCATCTCCCAATTTCATACGAATTTGATGGTATCCACTACGCAAATCAACTTTGGAGAATATTGTAGAGCCACTCAATTCATCAAGCATATCATCTAGCCTAGGAATAGGATGACGATAACGAATAGTAATATTATTAATGCCTCTACAATCAACACACATACGCGACGTACCATCCTTTTTTGGCACTAGTATAATAGGAACAGCACAAGGACTAAGAGATTCGCGTATATAACCTTTGTCGAGCAGCTCCTGTACTTGACGCATAATCTCCTTCGTCTCCTCTGGATTGGTACGGTATGGCGCACGGTTTGGCAACGAAGCACCGGGAATTAAGTCAATCTGATGCTCAATCCCGCGAATAGGTGGTAATCCCGGTGGCACGTCTTGTGGAAAGACGTCAGCGAACTCCTGCAAAATGTTAGTGACCGCAGGAGGCAAAGAGGAAGGCACGTCCTCGAATGAAAATAACGCCTCTTTGCCACAAAAGCATAGCAAACGGAATTGCTGAAATCTAGCTCATCAATATCAGATTTGGTGGCAAGTAAGCATGCACTTTTCAATTTAATTTCAGAAGCAACACTAGATGGTTTATTATTAGGCTTCATTTGTTGCTCAAATTCTTTTGCCACAATCTGATTTTCACTCTTATTTTTCTCCTGCTTTGCTTTACTAGCTCTATTAATATCATCTTTCAAAATAGAATCAGGAGTCATAGGAAGCAAAGTAATATGTTTATCCTTATGAACAAGAGTATACTGATTGTTTCTACCATGGTGTACAGAATTTTTATCAAATTGCCATGGTCTACCAAGTAATAATGAACATGCTTGCATGGGTACCACATCACAATCAACATAATCAGCATATGTAGAGATACTAAAATGCACACGAACAGTACGTGTTACCTTAACCTTGCCGCTGTTGTTGAACCATTGGATATAGTAAGGATGTGGATGTGGTCTTGTGGTGAGAGATAGCTTCTCCACCATCTCCATGCTAGCTAAGTTGTTGCAGCTCCCTCCATCTATGATGACGCGAACAGAACGTTCCTTCACAACTCCCTTTGTATGGAACAAATTATGCCTCTGATTTTGCTCAGCTTGTGTGACCTGCACACTCAAAACACGTTGAGCAACTAAACATTCATACCTGTCAGCGTCTTCAGGAGCCATGTATTGCGTCTCATGATCAGAATCATCTCCACCGTGTTCTTCACTTGTAATAAGAGCCAAAGTCTCCTCATCATAGTCACTAGCGGACTCATACCCACCATCCTCAGTAGCAATCATAACACGCGGAGATTGGCATTCTCTCGCATAATGACCTCTTCCCTTACAACGACGACAAATAATATCATGTGTGTGCCCTGTTGATGCCATAGATGAAGAAGAGCTCTGGGCAGGCCCAGAAGGTGTACTCTAGGAAGATGGTGGTGGTGGTGCCTGTTTTCTTATATCTCGGTTGGAATTGGCGGCTGAAGTCAGTGGTGCCGCAGTTGGACGTGTGGGAGTAGAGGAGGCACGCGGTGTCCATGATGAAGATCGACCTGCAGAAAAATTAGTTCGCGCCAATGCCTGTCGATCCTGCACTTCACGTTCAGCTTTACAAGCAAGATGGAATAAACGAGTGATATTATTATACTCCTTATACTCTAGAATGGTCTGAATCTCTCTATTTAATCCACCCATGAAACGTGCAAGCATAGCTTCATTCTCCTCAACAATACCACATCTAATCATGCCAGTTTGTAATTCCTGATAATATTCTTCTACAGAATTTTTTCCTTGTCTTAAGCGCTGCAATCTTTGAAGTAATTCACGTTGATAATATGGTGGAACCCAACGAGTACGCATAGCAGTTTTCAAAGCAGCCCACGTAGCTGGAATAGGATATAATCTACAATGTTCAGACCACCATACACATGCAAAACTAGTGAAAGCACAAACAGCAGCAGCAACACGTCGTTCCTCGGGATATTGTAAACATGTAAAACGTTGTTCAGTTTCTAACTCCCAAGTAAGATATATATCAGGAACATATCTACCCTCGAATGGTGGAATATTCAATTTTAATTTAGGAAGATGGTCATGATCTCGTACCTGAAGTGGTGGTGCAGGCCTACCATTGCGATTATTTGCATGTTGATAGAGGCGAGGGTGTCCCGATCTTTCGATGAGATGGTAGTTATCGTTTTTGGTGGAGTAGACTTTGACGATCCGACTACGAACGTGCGAGGACGTCGCGCCTTAGCAATCGCTAAACCAACTCCGAGAGGTTATTGACCACGCCGGAGCACAATCAACCTGACCACGAGGGTCTATCTCCTGCAAGCAAACGAAGAACAAGCAAGAAACTAAGATTTGCAATCTGGATATTGCGAATATAAGATGAAAGCTTTATTGATCAAGGTGGGGTTCTGTGACGTCTTGGTCTGGTCGTGGAACACAAACGAAGTACGCGAAGTTGCAGCTATGGCGAACTTTTAATCTAAACAAAACCCAAAGTCTAAACGGTGCCCTAAGGGCTGTATATATGGAGGAAGAGGAGGGGATTTCGTGGCCCTTGAAGGAGGGGTCCGAAACCAACCCTATCTCTTGTTTCCCCACACATACGGACTCTAAAAACAGCCTATACTCAAGTATTTCGAAATTACATGGGCCTGGCCCAATAATAAGGTGACGCAGCACCTATAATAGCCTCTGGACGAAATTTATGAAGTGACATCTTGTATATTTCGTCCAAGGCTTCCTGCACTCATTATGATGGCTTCAAAGTCCTGAAATCATCACTTGTAACTCCGTTCTTGTTCCCCTTGTGCATGCCATCATCTCCATGCTTGAACTTGCTCCAAGGTTCCTCTTTCTTGTCCAAGCTAGGCCCTTCATTTGTAAGCAAAACAAATGTATCCAATTTAGGCAGCATCATATTCTCATGAACTTTAGAATCATTACCAAGAAACGAAAGTACCTGATATTTTAATTGACGTGCGCGAGCTCTAGTAATTGGTCCAGTATGTATAGAAGCAGGGGCTGTGGGTGTAACAATGGTATTGATGTCCTCATCACAAAGTCTAAACGGTGCCCTAAGGGCTGTATATTTGGAGGAAGAGGAGGGGATTTCGTGGCCCTTGAAGGAGGGGTCCGAAACCAACCCTATCTCTTGTTTCCCCACACATACGGACTCTAAAAACAGCCTATACTCAAGTATTTCGAAATTACATGGGCCTGGCCCAATAATAAGGTGACGCAGCACCTATAATAGCCTCTGGACGAAATTTATGAAGTGACATCTTGTATATTTCGTCCAAGGCTTCCTGCACTCATTATGGTGGGTTCAAAGTCCTGAAATCATCACTTGTAACTCCGTTCTTGTTCCCCTTGTGCATGCCATCATCTCCATGCTTGAACTTGCTCCAAGGTTCCTCTTTCTTGTCCAAGCTAGGCCCTTCATTTGTAAGCAAAACAAATGTATCCAATTTAGGCAGCATCATATTCTCATGAACTTTAGAATCATTACCAAGAAACGAAAGTACCTGATATTTTAATTGGCGTGCGCGAGCTCTAGTAATTGGTCCAGTATGTATAGAAGCAGGGGCTGTGGGTGTAACAATGGTATTGATGTCCTCTTGATAGAGGCGAGGGTGTCCCGATCTTTCGATGAGATGATAGCTATCGTTTTTGGTGGAGTAGACTTTGACGATCCGACTACGAACGTGCGAGGACGTCGCGCCTCAGCAATTGCTAAACCAACTCCGAGAGGTTATTGACCACGCCGGAGCACAATCAACCTGACCACGAGGGTCTATCTCCTGCAAGCAAACGAAGAACAAGCAAGAAACTAAGATTTGCAATCTGGATATTGCGAATATAAGATGAAAGCTTTATTGATCAAGGTGGGGTTCTGTGACGTCTTGGTCTGGTCGTTGAACACAAACGAAGTACGCGAAGTTGCAGCTATGGCGAACTTTTAATCTAAACAAAACCCAAAGTCTAAACGGTGCCCTAAGGGCTGTATATATGGAGGAAGAGGAGGGGATTTCGTGGCCCTTGAAGGAGGGGTCCGAAACCAACCCTATCTCTTGTTTCCCTACACATACGGACTCTAAAAACAGCCTATACTCAAGTATTTCGAAATTACATGGGCCTGGCCCAATAATAAGGTGACGCAGCACCTATAATAGCCTCTGGACGAAATTTACGAAGTGACATCTTGTATATTTCGTCCAAGGCTTCCTGCACTCATTATGGTGGCTTCAAAGTCCTGAAATCATCACTTGTAACTCCGTTCTTGTTCCCCTTGTGCATGCCATCATCTCCATGCTTGAACTTGCTCCAAGGTTCCTCTTTCTTGTCCAAGCTAGGCCCTTCATTTGTAAGCAAAACAAATGTATCCAATTTAGGCAGCATCATATTCTCATGAACTTTAGAATCATTACCAAGAAACGAAAGTACCTGATATTTTAATTGGCGTGCGCGAGCTCTAGTAATTGGTCCAGTATGTATAGAAGCAGGGGCTGTGGGTGTAACAATGGTATTGATGTCCTCATCATTAGGGCTATAAGTGATGCAAGGAATACAAGTCTGTCAACAAGGATTTCATTACCATGGCTTACACTAGAAGTTTGTCATTTGTATCCAGGAGTTTGAATGACTAGTGGGGAGGGCATATCAAAAAATGACATGTTGTGCAAGCTACATAGCTTTCAGAAATGAAGGAGTTAGATGCTCTAGCATCAAATAGAACTGATGCTGGATGGCAATTGACAAGGAGTGTACCAAGAACGACATCCGGATCATCATGAGCTTCAACAGCTGGGTGGGAGCTGGCTTGGCACTGATCATCTTGCCTGATGGCTTACCACGGCTAATAGACTTCTCAAACTAGGGTGGAGCATAACTGGCCTAAGAGCAGTCACGTGCATAGTGTCCTGGCTCTCCACATGTGACGCAAGTACATGAAATAGGATGTGGACCCACATTGGCAGGCGGTCCACCAATAGGCCTGGGTGGAGCATACGGCTGAACTGGACGAGGCACCACATAGGATGGCCTCGGTGCATATCCTGGTGGAAGAGCAGAGTTCGGAACACAAATCCAGCATGATGAGGACATCAATACCATTGTTACACCCACAACCCCTGCTTCTATACATACTGGACCAATTACTAGAGCTCGCGCACGCCAATTAAAATATCAGGTACTTTCGTTTCTTGGTAATGATTCTAAAGTTCATGAGAATATGATGCTGCCTAAATTGGATACATTTGTTTTGCTTACAAATGAAGGGCCTAGCTTGGACAAGAAAGAGGAACCTTGGAGCAAGTTCAAGCATGGAGATGATGGCATGCACAAGGGGAACAAGAACGGAGTTACAAGTGATGATTTCAGGACTTTGAACCCACCATAATGAGTGCAGGAAGCCTTGGACGAAATATACAAGATGTCACTTCATAAATTTCGTCCAGAGGCTATTATAGGTGCTGCGTCACCTTATTATTGGGCCAGGCCCATGTAATTTCGAAATACTTGAGTATAGGCTGTTTTTAGAGTCCGTATGTGTGGGGAAACAAGAGATAGGGTTGGTTTCGGACCCCTCCTTCAAGGGCCACGAAATCCCCTCCTCTTCCTCCATATATACAGCCCTTAGGGCACCGTTTAGACTTTGGGATTTGTTTAGATTAAAAGTTAGCCATTGCAACTTCGTGTACTTCGTTTGTGTCCAACGACCAGACCAAGACCGCTTTCGGATCGCCACCTCTATCAATACTTCATCTATATTCGCAATATTCAGATTGCATTATCATATTCTTGCTTGTTCTTCGATTGCGTGCAGGAATAGACCTTAGTGGTCAGGCTGATCGTGCTTTCAGTATCGTCAGTAACCTCGGGAGATTGGTTTAGCGATTGCTAAGGCGCAACGTCGTGCACGTTTGTAGTCGGATCGTCAAAGTCGACTCCACCAAATCGATAGCTATCATCTCATCGAAAGATCGGGACACCCCCGCCTCTATCAAGTGGTATCAGAGCCCGGGACAACAAAAGACGAACGGAGCTAGCTGGAATGCATAGCTTGTTAGCACGAAACACAAATCCATCGTTAACGACGAACTTGTTCCATGTTCTCCCTTTCTTACAATTCTGCAATACATCTTTAAATTCAGCATCATGCACATATTGATCTTTGATGGTCTCCAAACCAAATATTTTAAAGTCAAGTTGTGAAAGCATAGTATAACGACGAGACAATGCATCAGCAATAACATTTTCTTTACCCTTCTTGTGTTTAATGACATAAGGGAAAGTCTCAATAAATTCAACCCATTTAGCATGTCTACGGTTCAGTTTTGCTTGACTTTTAATGTGTTTCAAAGATTCATGATCAGAATGTATAACAAATTCTTTGGGCCATAAATAATGTTGCCATGTTTCTAAGGTCCGAACAAGCGCATATAATTCTTTATCATAAGTAGAATAGTTCAGACTAGGCCCACTCAATTTTTCAGAAAAGTATGCAACAGGTTTGCCATCTTGTAATAAAACACCTCCTAATCCAATTCCACTAGCATCACATTCAAGCTCAAAAGTCTTATTAAAATCAGGAAGTTGGAGTAAAGGAGCATGTGTCAACTTATCTTTCAATACCGTGAAGGCTTCTTCCTGTGAGGTACCCCAAACAAAAGGCACATCCTTCTTTGTAAGCTCATTGAGAGGTGCAGCAATGGTGCTGAAATCTCTCACAAAACGCCTATAGAAACCAGCGAGTCCAAGAAAACTCCTCACTTGAGTGACCGTTTTGGGCTGTGGCCAACTCTCAATAGCTTCAATCTTGGCTTTATCAACTTCAATTCCCTGTGGAGTAACAACATAGCCAAGAAAAGATACTCGGTCGGTGCAAAAGGTGCACTTCCCAAGGTTACCAAACAAACGTGCATCAGGTAAAGCAATAAAAACAGCACGTAAATGTTCCAAATGTTCCTCCAAAGATCTGCTATAAATCAGTATATCATCAAAATAGACTACCACAAATCGTCCAATGAAAGCACGTAAAACTTCGTTCATTAATCTCATGAAAGTACTAGGTGCATTAGTTAACCCAAAAGGCATGACTAACCACTCATATAAACCGAACTTAGTTTTAAATGCTGTTTTCCATTCATCTCCCAATTTCATACGAATTTGATGGTATCCACTACGCAAATCAACTTTGGAGAATATTGTAGAGCCACTCAATTCATCAAGCATATCATCTAGCCTAGGAATAGGATGACGATAACGAATAGTAATATTATTAATGCCTCTACAATCAACACACATACGCGACGTACCATCCTTTTTTGGCACTAGTATAATAGGAACAGCACAAGGACTAAGAGATTCACGTATATAACCTTTGTCGAGCAGCTCCTGTACTTGACGCATAATCTCCTTCGTCTCCTCTGGATTGGTACGGTATGGCGCACGGTTTGGCAAGGAAGCACCGGGAATTAAGTCAATCTGATGCTCAATCCCGCGAATAGGTGGTAATCCCGATGGCACGTCTTGTAGAAAGACGTCAGCGAACTCCTGCAAAATGTTAGTGACAGCAGGAGGCAAAGAGGAAGGCACGTCCTCGAATGAAAATAATGCCTCTTTGCACATAAAAGCATAGCAAACAAATTTGCTTAAATCTAGCTCATCAATATCAGATTTGGTGGCAAGTAAACACGCATTTTTCAATTTAATTTCAGAAGCAACACTAGATGGTTTATTATTAGGCTTCATTTGTTGCTCAAATTCTTTTGTCACAATCTGATTTTCACTTTTATTTTTCTCCTGTTTTGCTTTACTAGCTCTATTAATATCATATTTTAAAAAAAAATAAGGAGTTATAGGAAGCAAAGTAATATGTTTATCCTTATGAACAAGAGTATACTGATTGTTTCTACCATGGTGTACTGAATTTTTATCAAATTGCCATGGTCTACCAAGTAATAAGGAACATGCTTGCATGGGTACCACATCACAATCAACATAATCAGCATATGTAGAGATACTAAAATGCACACGAACAGTACGTGTTACCTTATCCTTGCCGCTGTTGTTGAACCATTGGATATAGTAAGGATGTGGATGTGGTCTTGTGGTGAGAGATAGCTTCTCCACCATCTCCATGCTAGCCAAGTTGTTGCAGCTCCCTCCATCTATGATGACGCGAACAGAACGTTCCTTCACAACTCCCTTTGTATGGAACAAATTATGCCTCTGATTTTGCTCAGCTTGTGTGACCTGCACACTCAAAACACGTTGAGCAACTAAACATTCATACCTGTCAGCGTCTTCAGGAGCCATGTATTGCGTCTCATGATCAGAATCATCTCCACCGTGTTCTTCACTTGTAATAAGAGCCAAAGTCTCCTCATCATAGTCACTAGCGGACTCATACCCACCATCCTCAGTAGCAATCATAACACGCGGAGATTGGCATTCTCTGGCATAATGACCTCTTCCATTACAACGACGACAAATAATATCATGTGTGTGCCCTGTTGATGCCATAGATGAAGAAGAGCTCTGGGCAGGCCCAGAAGGTGTACTCTTGGCAGATGGTGGTGGTGGTGCCTGTTTTCTTGTATCTCGGTTGGAGTTGGCGGCTGAAGTTAGTGGTGCTGCAGTAGGACGTGTGGGAGTAGAGGAGGCACACGGTGTCCATGATGAAGATCGACCTGTAGAAAAATTAGTTCGCGCCAATGCCTGTCGATCCTGCACTTCACGTTCAGCTTTACAAGCAAGATGGAATAAACGAGTGATATTATTATACTCCTTATACTCTAGAATGGTCTGAATCTCTCTATTTAATCCACCCATGAAACGTGCAAGCATAGCTTCATTCTCCTCAACAATACCACATCTAATCATGCCAGTTTGTAATTCCTGATAATATTCTTCTACAGAATTTTTTCCTTGTCTTAAGCGCTGCAATTTTTGAAGTAATTCACGTTGATAATATGGTGGAACCCAACGAGTACGCATAGCAGTTTTCAAAGCAGCCCACGTAGCTGGAATAGGATATAATCTACAATGTTCAGACCACCATACACATGCAAAACTAGTGAAAGCACAAACAGCAGCAGCAACACGTCGTTCCTCGGGATATTGTAAACATGTAAAACGTTGTTCAGTTTCTAACTCCCAAGTAAGATATATATCAGGAACATATCTACCCTCGAATGGTGGAATATTCAATTTTAATTTAGGAAGACGGTCATGATCTCGTAACTGAAGTGGTGGTGCAGGCCTACCATTGCGATTATTTGCATGTGGACGACCTGGTGCTGGTGGTTGCACGTAGTTATGATTTTGATCAAACTCATCCTCATAATCGCCCGCGTAATCATCCTCCTCCTCGGCACTAGCAGCAGCAGGAGCAGGAGCCAAAGAAGCATCAACAGTAGGTACAGCAGCACCAGAAGTTTGGCCATCCTCAAGAGGAACACGCTTCGCTCGTCCGAACTGATTTGGAAGGGGGCGTTGTTGTTGTCGTTGCAGAGGTGCGACAGGTGCAGCCGGTGGTGGTTGGGGAAGACGCGTGAGCAATTCATTAAACTTGTTATCCAGCTTTGTCTCGAACGACTTCTCCATGCCATCTATCTTCTCCATGGCCTCTTCAAATCTGTTTAGCACATCTCCCACCTGGCCACTCATCATTTGCTGAAATTTATCATGCAACTCCTTGTTCGTCATGTTCTCCCAGTCAATCTCGTCGGCTTGTGATCCTGCCATGGTTAGCAGCAATAGAAACACACAAGAATATGATGCTACAGACTACTAGTGATAGAGGCGTGGGTGTCCCGATCTTTCGATGAGATGATAGCTATCGTTTTTGGTGGAGTAGACTTTGACGATCCGACTACGAACGTGCGAGGACGTCGCGCCTTAGCAATCGCTAAACCAACTCCGAGAGGTTATTGACCACGCCGGAGCACAATCAACCTGACCACGAGGGTCTATCTCCTGCAAGCAAACGAAGAACAAGCAAGAAACTAAGATTTGCAATCTGGATATTGCGAATATAAGATGAAAGCTTTATTGATAAAGGTGGGGTTCTGTGACGTCTTGGTCTGGTCGTTGAACACAAACGAAGTACGCGAAGTTGCAGCTATGGCGAACTTTTAATCTAAACAAAACCCAAAGTCTAAACGGTGCCCTAAGGGCTGTATATATGGAGGAAGAGGAGGGGATTTCGTGGCCCTTGAAGGAGGGGTCCGAAACCAACCCTATCTCTTGTTTCCCCACACATACGGACTCTAAAAACAGCCTATACTCAAGTATTTCGAAATTACATGGGCCTGGCCCAATAATAAGGTGACGCAGCACCTATAATAGCCTCTGGACGAAATTTATGAAGTGACATCTTGTATATTTCGTCCAAGGCTTCCTGCACTCATTATGGTGGCTTCAAAGTCCTGAAATCATCACTTGTAACTCCATTCTTGTTCCCCTTGTGCATGCCATCATCTCCATGCTTGAACTTGCTCCAAGGTTCCTCTTTCTTGTCCAAGCTAGGGCCTTCATTTGTAAGCAAAACAAATGTATCCAATTTAGGCAGCATCATATTCTCATGAACTTTAGAATCATTACCAAGAAACGAAAGTACCTGATAATTTAATTGGCGTGCGCGAGCTCTAGTAATTGGTCCAGTATGTATAGAAGCAGGGGCTGTGGGTGTAACAATGGTATTGATGTCCTCATCAGATATATATCAGGAACATATCTACCCTCGAATGGTGGAATATTCAATTTTAATTTAGGAAGATGGTCATGATCTCGTACCTGAAGTGGTGGTGCAGACCTACCATTGCGATTATTTGCATGTGGACGACCTGGTGCTGGTGGTTGCACGTAGTTATGATTTTGATCAACCTCATCCTCATAATCGCCCGCGTAATCATCCTCCTCCTCGGCACCAGCAGCAGCAGGAGCAGGAGCCAAAGAAGCATCAACAGTAGGTACAGCAGCACCAGAAGTTTGGCCATCCTCAAGAGGAACACGCTTCGCTCGTCCGAACTGATTTGGAAGGGGGCGTTGTTGTTGTCGTGGCAGAGGTGCGACAGGTGCAGCCGGTGGTGGTTGGGGAAGACGCGTGAGCAATTCATTAAACTTGTTATCCAGCTTTGTCTCGAACGACTTCTCCATGCCATCTATCTTCTCCATGGCCTCTTCAAATCTGTTTAGCACATCTCCCACCTGGCCACTCATCATTTGCTGAAATTTATCATGCAACTCCTTGTTCGTCATGTTCTCCCAGTCAATCTCGTCGGCTTGTGATCCTGCCATGGTTAGCAGCAATAGAAACACACGAGAATATGATCCTACAGACTACTAGAAAGTGGAGGTGGTGTGGTGTGGTGTCACAAATCCGTCAAGCAAATCTCAAATTCTTACCAGTTCTTACCCAGCAGCAGGTGGTGATCGGCAACCTTTGTAGTCAAAACTCTCAGAGCTTGGACAGAGCGATTGCCAGGTGGTGTCAAACGCACGATGTAGATGTATGTGGAGCTGGGAAGGCTTATGATATGGTAGCAAAAAGGGTCAGCAATAATCAATTCAGAGATGCAATGTTGAATAAACTCTCAACGACGGTACTGTGCTGGTCCTAGGCTAGACCGTGCTAGAGACGCGAGCCTAGAACACTAACAAAAATCACGGCGCTGCACGTAAACAAGGGAGGAGCAAACTCTTGAATGTGTGGAAGTAGAGGATGCACGCGGTGTCCACGATGAAGGTCGACCTGCAGAAAAGATAGTCCGCGCCAATGCCTGTCGATCCTGCACTTCACGTTCAGCTTTACAAGCAAGATGGAATAAATGAGTGATATTATTATACTCCTTATACTCTAGGATGGTCTGAATCTCTCTATTTAATCCACCCATAAAACGTGCAAGCATAGCTTCATTCTCCTCAACAATACCACATCTAATCATGCCAGTTTGTAATTCCTGATAATATTCTTCTACAGAATTTTTCCTTGTCTTAAGCGCTGCAATTTTTGAAGTAATTCACGTTGATAATATGGTGGAACCCAACGAGTACGCATAGCAGTTTTCAAAGCAGCCCAAGTAGTTGGAATAGGATATAATCTACAATGTTCAGACCACCATACACATGCAAAACTAGTAAAAGCACAAACAGCAGCAGCAACACGTCTCTCCTCGGGATATTGTAAACATGTAAAACGTTGTTCAGTTTCTAACTCCCAAGTAAGATATATATCAGGAACATATCTACCCTCAAATGGTGGAATATTCAATTTCAGTTTAGGAAGATGGTCATGATCTCGTACCTGAGCTGGTAATGCAGCCCTACCATTGCGATTATTGGCATGTGGACGACCTGGTGCTGGTACGTAGTTCTGATTTTGATCAACCTCATCCTCGTAATCGCCCGCATAATCGTCCTCCTCAGCGGCAACAGGAGCCATAGAAGCATCAACAGTAGGTGCAGCGGCACCAGAAGTTTGACCAGGCTCAAGGGGAACGCGCTGTGCTCGTCCCACTTGATTTGGAAGGCGACGTTGTTGTTGTCGTTGTAGAGGTGCGACAGGTGCAGCCGGCGGTGGTTGTGGAAGACGCGCGAGCAATTCATTAAACTTGTTATCGAGCTTTGTTTCGAACGTCTTCTCAATTCCATCTATCTTCTCCATGTTCTCCCAATCAGTCTCATCGACTTGTGATCCTGCCATGGTTAGCAGCAATAGAAACACACAAGAATATGATCCTATAGACTACTGGGAAGTGGTGGTGGTGGTGTATCACAAAAACGTCAAGCGAATCTCAAATGCTTACCAGTTCTTACCCAACAGCAGGTGGTGATCGGCAACCGTTGTAGTCAAAACTCTTAAAGATTGGACAGAGCGATTGCCAGGTGGTGTCAAACGCACGACGTAGATGTATGTGGTGCTGGGAAGGCTTATGATATGGTAGCAAAAATGTCAGCAATAATCAATTCAGAGATGCAAAGTTGAATAAACGCTCAACGACGGTACTGTGCTGGTCCTAGGCTAGACCGTACTAGAGACGCGAGCCTAGAACACTAACAAAATCACGGCGCGGCACGTAAACAAGGGAAGAGCACACTCTAAAAAAAATTCGTTTTTTTTTTGCGCTGTTTTTTTTTGCGCTCCTTTTTTTTTTGCAAAAAATCACTATAATGGGGAGTGTCTCAAAACTCTTCCCAAGTCAAACTAACAGGATTGGCACGAAATTTTTTTTTTGAAATATTTTTTTTTCCGGAAATCAGGGCAGCGACGACGAAAAAGTGCGACAAAAAATCACTATGATGGCAAGTGTCTCAAAACGCTCCCTGGGACCTAAAAATAGGATAGGGAAAAAATATTTTTGACTGCCAAAATTTTGGCCTAAAATCACTGATGGCAAGTGTCTCAAAACGCTCCCTGGCAATTTGATAAAAATTATGTACACCATGGTAGAAACAATCAGTATACTCTTGTTCATAAGGATAAAAATATTACTTTGCTTCCTATGACTCCTGATTCTATTTTGAAAGATGATATTAATAGAGCTAGTAAAGCAAAACAGGAGAAAAATAAGAGTGAAAATCAGATTGTGGCAAAAGAATTTGAGCAATAAATGAAGCCTAATAATAAACCATCTAGTGTTGCTTCTGAAATTAAATTGAAAAGTGCATGTTTACTTGCCACCAAATCTGATATTGATGAGCTAGATTTCAGCAAATCTGTTTGCTATGCTTTTGTGTGCAAGGAGGCGTTATTTTCATTCGAGGACGTGCCTTCCTCTTTGCCTCCTGCTATCACTAACATTTTGCAGGAGTTCGCTGACGTCTTTCCACAAGACGTGCCACCGGGATTACCACCTATTCGCGGGATTGAGCATCAGATTGACTTAATTCCCGGTGCTTCGTTGCCAAACCGTGCGCCATACCGTACCAATCCAGAGGAGACGAAGGAGATTATGCGTCAAGTACAGGAGCTGCTCGACAAAGGTTATATACGCGAATCTCTTAGTCCTTGTGCTGTTCCTATTATACTAGTGCCAAAAAAGGATGGTACGTCGCGTATGTGTGTTGATTGTAGAGGCATTAATAATATTACTATTCGTTATCGTCATCCTATTCCTAGGCTAGATGATATGCTTGATGAATTGAGTGGCTCTACAATATTCTCCAAAGTTGATTTGCGTAGTGGATACCATCAAATTCGTATGAAATTGGGAGATGAATGGAAAACAGCATTTAAAACTAAGTTCGGTTTATATGAGTGGTTAGTCATGCCTTTTGGGTTAACTAATGCACCTAGTACTTTCATGAGATCAATGAACGAAGTTTTACTTGCTTTCATTGGACGATTTGTGGTAGTTTACTTTGATGATATATTGATTTATAGCAGATCTTTGGAGGAACATTTGGAACATTTACGTGCTGTTTTTATTGCTCTACGTGATGCATGTTTGTTTGGTAACCTTGGGAAGTGCACCTTTTGCACCGACCGAGTATCTTTTCTTGGCTATGTTGTTACTCCACAGGGAATTGAAGTTGATAAAGCCAAGATTGAAGCTATTGAGAGTTGGCCGCAGCCCAAAACGGTCACACAAGTGAGGAGTTTCCTTGGCCTCGCTGGTTTCTATAGGCGTTTTGTGAGAGATTTCAGTACCATTGCTGCACCTCTCAACGAGCTTACAAAGAAGGATGTGCCTTTTGTTTGGGGTACCGCACAGGAAGAAGCCTTCACGGTGTTGAAAGATAAGTTAACACATGCTCCTTTACTCCAACTTCCAGATTTTAATAAGACTTTTGAGCTTGAATGTGATGCTAGTGGAATTGGATTAGGACGTGTGTTATTACAAGATGGCAAACCTGTTGCATACTTTTCTGAAAAATTGAGTGGGCCTAGTCTGAATTACTCTACTTATGATAAGGAATTATATGCTCTTGTTCGGACTTTGGAAACATGGCAACATTATTTATGGCCCAAAGAATTTGTTATTCATTCTGATCATGAATCTTTGAAACATATTAAAAGTCAAGCCAAACTGAACCGTAGACATGCTAAATGGGTTGAATTCATTGAGACTTTCCCTTATGTCATTAAACACAAGAAGGGTAAAGAAAATGTTATTGCTGATGCATTGTCTCGTCGTTATACTATGCTTTCACAACTTGACTTTAAAATATTTGGTTTGGAGACCATCAAAGATCAATATGTGCATGATGCTGAATTTAAAGATGTATTGTAGAATTGTAAAGAAGGGAGAACATGGAACAAGTTCGTCGTTAACGATGGATTTGTGTTTCGTGCTAACAAGCTATGCATTCCAGCTAGCTCCGTTCATCTTTTGTTGTTGCAGGAGGCGCATGGAGGAGGATTAATGGGACACTTTGGCGTAAAGAAGACGGAGGATGTACGTGCTACACATTTCTTTTGGCCAAAGATGAGACGGGATGTTGAGCGCTTTGTTGCTCGCTGCACTACATGTCAAAAAGCTAAGTCACGACTCAATCCTCATGGTTTATATATGCCTTTGCGTGTACCTAGTGTTCCATGGGAGGATATATCTATGGATTTTGTTTTGGGTTTACCTCGAACAAAGAAGGGGAGGGATAGCATATTTGTTGTCGTGGATAGGTTCTCGAAAATGGCACACTTTATACCATGTCATAAAAGCGATGATGCTGCTAATGTTGCTGATTTGTTCTTTCGTGAAATTATTCGCTTGCATGGTCTGCCAAATACTATTGTTTCAGATCGTGATACCGAATTTCTTAGCCACTTTTGGAGATGTTTATGGGCTAAGTTGGGGACTAAACTGCTTTTTAGTACTACTTGTCACCCCCAAACTGATGGACAAACTGAAGTAGTCAATAAAACTTTGTCTACTATGCTTAGGGCTGTTTTGAAGAATAACAAGAATATGTGGGAAGAATGCTTGCCTCATATTGAATTTGCTTATAATCGTTCGTTGCATTCTACTACTAAGATGTGCCCTTTTGAAATTGTATATGGTTTCCTACCTCGTGCACCTATTGATTTGTTGCCTCTTCCATCTTCGGAGAAGGTTAATTCTGATGCTGAACAACATGCTGAATTGATCTTAAAAATGCATGAGTTAACTAAGCAGAACATTGAGCGTATGAATGCTAAATATAAACTTGCTGGAGATAAGGGTAGAAAACATGTTGTGTTTGCACCTGGAGATCTTGTTTGGTTACATTTGCGTAAGGATAGATTTCCTGATTTGCGCAAATCAAAGCTAATGCCACGTGCTGATGGTCCTTTTAAGGTGTTAGAGAAAATAAATGATAATGCATATAAACTTGAGCTGCCTGCAGATTTTGGGGTTAGTCCCACTTTTAACATTGCAGATTTGAAGCCTTATTTGGGTGAGGAAGATGAGCTTCCGTCGAGGACGACTTCATTTCAAGAAGGGGAGGATGATGAGGACATCAATACCATTGTTACACCCACAGCCCCTGCTGCTATACATACTGGACCAATTACTAGAGCTCGCGCACGCCAATTAAATTATCAGGTACTTTCGTTTCTTGGTAATGATTCTAATGTTCATGAGAATATGATGTTGCCTAAATTGGATACATTTGTTTTGCTTACAAATGAAGGGCCTAGCTTGGACAAGAAAGAGGAACCTTGGAGCAAGTTCAAGCATGGAGATGATGGCATGCGCAAGGGGAACAAGAATAGGGTTACAAGTGATGATTTCAGGACATTGAAGCCACCATAATGAGTGCTGGAAGCCTTGGACGAAATATACAAGATGCCACTTCATAAATTTCGTCCAGAGGCTATTATAGGTGCTGCGTCACCTTATTATTGTGCCAGGCCCATGTAATTCTGAAATACTTGAGTATAGGCTGTTTTTAGAGTCCGTATGTGTGGGGAAACAAGAGATAGGGTTGGTTTCGGACCCCTCCTTCAAGGGCCATGAAATCCCCCCTCTTCCTCCATATATACAGCCCTTAGGGCATCGTTTAGACTTTGGGTTTTGTTTAGATTAAAAGTTTGCCATAGCTGCAACTTCGCGTACTTCGTTTGTGTTCAACGACCAGACCAAGACGTCACAGAACCCCACCTTGATCAATAAAGCTTTCATCTTATATTCGCAATATCCAGATTGCAAATCTTAGTTTCTTGCTTGTTCTTCGTTTGCTTGCAGGAGATAGACCCTCGTGGTCAGGTTGATTGTGCTCCGGCGTGGTCAATAACCTCTCGGAGTTGGTTTAGCGATTGCTAAGGCGCGACGTCCTCGCACGTTCGTAGTCGGATCGTCAAAGTCTACTCCACCAAAAACGATAGCTATCATCTCATCAAAAGATCGGGACACCCTCGCCTCTATCAACCATGGTAGAAACAATCAGTATACTCTTGTTCATAAGGATAAACATATTACTTTGCTTCCTATGACTCCTGATTCTATTTTGAAAGATGATATTAATAGAGCTAGTAAAGCAAAACAGGAGAAAAATAAGAGTGAAAATCAGATTGTGGCAAAAGAATTTGAGCAACAAATGAAGCCTAATAATAAACCATCTAGTGTTGCTTCTGAAATTAAATTGAAAAGTGCATGTTTACTTGCCACCAAATCTGATATTGATGAGCTAGATTTCAGCAAATCTGTTTGCTATGCTTTTGTGTGCAAAGAGGCGTTATTTTCATTCGAGGACGTGCCTTCCTCTTTGCCTCCTGCTGTCACTAACATTTTGCAGGAGTTCGCTGATGTCTTTCCACAAGACGTGCCACCGGGATTACCACCTATTCGCGGGATTGAGCATCAGATTGACTTAATTCCCGGTGCTTCGTTGCCAAACCGAGCGCCATACCGTACCAATCCAGAGGAGACGAAGGAGATTATGCGTCAAGTATAGGAGCTGCTCGACAAAGGTTATATACGGGAATCTCTTAGTCCTTGTGCTGTTCCTATTATACTAGTGCCAAAAAAGGATGGTACGTCGCGTATGTGTGTTGATTGTAGAGGCATTAATAATATTACTATTCGTTATCGTCATCCTATTCCTAGGCTAGATGATATGTTTGATGAATTGAGTGGCTCTACAATATTCTCCAAAGTTGATTTGCGTAGTGGATACCATCAAATTCGTATGAAATTGGGAGATGAATGGAAAACAGCATTTAAAACTAAGTTCGGTTTATATGAGTGGTTAGTCATGCCTTTTGGGTTAACTAATGCACCTAGTACTTTCATGAGATTAATGAACGAAGTTTTACGTGCTTTCATTGGACGATTTGTGGTAGTTTACTTTGATGATATATTGATTTATAGCAGATCTTTGGAGGAACATTTGGAACATTTACGTGTTGTTTTTATTGCTCTATGTGATGCACGTTTGTTTGGTAACCTTGGGAAGTGCACCTTCTGCACCGACCGAGTATCTTTTCTTGGCTATGTTGTTACTCCACAGGGAATTGAAGTTGATAAAGCCAAGATTGAAGCTATTGAGAGTTGGCCGCAGCCCAAAACGGTCACACAAGTGAGGAGTTTCCTTGGCCTCGCTGGTTTCTATAGGCGTTTTGTGAGAGATTTCAGTACCATTGCTGCACCTCTCAACGAGCTTACAAAGAAGGATGTGCCTTTTGTTTGGGGTACCGCACAGGAAGAAGCCTTCGCCATGTTGAAAGATAAGTTAACACATGCTCCTTTACTCCAACTTCCTGATTTTAATAAGACTTTTGAGCTTGAATGTGATGCTAGTGGAATTGGATTAGGAGGTGTGTTATTACAAGATGGCAAACCTGTTGCATACTTTTCTGAAAAATTGAGTGGGCCTAGTCTGAATTACTCTACTTATGATAAGGAATTATATGCTCTTGTTCGGACTTTGGAAACATGGAAACATTATTTATGGCCCAAAGAATTTGTTATTCATTCTGATCATGAATCTTTGAAACATATTAAAAGTCAAGCCAAACTGAACCGTAGACATGCTAAATGGGTTGAATTCATTGAGACTTTCCCTTATGTCATTAAACACAAGAAGGGTAAAGAAAATTTTATTGCTGATGCATTGTCTCGTCGTTATACTATGCTTTCACTACTTGACTTTAAAATATTTGGTTTGGAGACCATCAAAGAACAATATGTGCATGATGCTGAATTTAAAGATGTATTGCAGAATTGTAAAGAAGGGAGAACATGGAACAAGTTCGTCGTTAACGATGGATTTGTGTTTCGTGCTAACAAGCTATGCATTCCAGCTAGCTCCGTTCGTCTTTTGTTGTTGCAGGAGGCGCATGGAGGAGGATTAATGGGACACTTTGGCGTAAAGAAGACGGAGGATGTACTTGCTACACATTTCTTTTGGCCAAAGATGAGACGGGCTGTTGAGCGCTTTGTTGCTCGCTGCACTACATGTCAAAAAGCTAAGTCACGACTCAATCCTCATGGTTTATATATGCCTTTGCCTGTACCTAGTGTTCCATGGGAGGATATATCTATGGACTTTGTTTTGGGTTTACCTCGAACAAAGAAGGGGAGGGATAGCATATTTGTTGTCGTGGATAGGTTCTCGAAAATGGCACACTTTATACCATGTCATAAAAGCGATGATGCTGCTAATGTTGCTGATTTGTTCTTTCGTGAAATTATTCGCTTGCATGGTGTGCCAAATACTATTGTTTCAGATCGTGATACCAAATTTCTTAGCCACTTTTGGAGATGTTTATGGGCTAAGTTGGGGACTAAACTGCTTTTTAGCACTACTTGTCACCCCCAAACTGATGGACAAACTGAAGTAGTCAATAGAAATTTGTCTACTATGCTTAGGGCTGTTTTGTAGAATAACAAGAAAATGTGGGAAGAATGCTTGCCTCATATTGAATTTGCTTATAATCGTTCGTTGCATTCTACTACTAAGATGTGCCCTTTTGAAATTGTATATGGTTTCCTACCTCGTGCACCTATTGATTTGTTGCCTCTTCCATCTTCGGAGAAGGTTAATTTTGATGCTAAACAACGTGCTGAATTGATCTTAAAAATGCATGAGTTAACTAAGCAGAACATTGAGCGTATGAATGCTAAATATAAACTTGCTGGAGATAAGGGTAGAAAACATGTTGTGTTTGCACCTGGAGATCTTGTTTGGTTACATTTGCGTAAGGATAGATTTCCTGATTTGCGCAAATCAAAGCTAATGCCACTTGCTGATGGTCCTTTTAAGGTGTTAGAGAAAATAAATGATAATGCATATAAACTTGAGCTGCCTGCAGATTTTGGGGTTAGTCCCACTTTTAACATTGCAGATTTGAAGCCTTATTTGGGTGAGGAAGATGAGCTTCCGTCGAGGACGACTTCATTTCAAGAAGGGGAGGATGATGAGGACATCAATACCATTGTTACACCCACAGCCCCTGCTGCTATACATACTGGACCAATTACTAGAGCTCGCGCACGCCAATTAAATTATCAGGTACTTTCATTTCTTGGTAATGTGATAGAGGCGAGGGTGTCCCGATCTTTCGATGAGATGATAGCTATCGTTTTTGGTGGAGTAGACTTTGACGATCCGACTACGAACGTGCGAGGACGTCGCGCCTTAGCAATCGCTAAACCAACTCCGAGAGGTTATTGACCACGCCGGAGCACAATCAACCTGACCACGAGGGTCTATCTCCTGCAAGCAAACGAAGAACAAGCAAGAAACTAAGATTTGCAATCTGGATATTGCGAATATAAGATGAAAGCTTTATTGATCAAGGTGGGGTTCTGTGACGTCTTGGTCTGGTCGTTGAACACAAACGAAGTACGCGAAGTTGCAGCTATGGCGAACTTTTAATCTAAACAAAACCCAAAGTCTAAACGGTGCCCTAAGGGCTGTATATATGGAGGAAGAGGAGGGGATTTCGTGGCCCTTGAAGGAGGAGTCCGAAACCAACCCTATCTCTTGTTTCCCCACACATACGGACTCTAAAAATAGCCTATACTCAAGTATTTCGAAATTACATGGGCCTGGCCCAATAATAAGGTGACGCAGCACCTATAATAGCCTCTGGACGAAATTTATGAAGTGACATCTTGTATATTTCGTCCAAGGCTTCCTGCACTCATTATGGTGGCTTCAAAGTCCTGAAATCATCACTTGTAACTCCGTTCTTGTTCCCCTTGTGCATGCCATCATCTCCATGCTTGAACTTGTTCCAAGGTTCCTCTTTCTTGTCCAAGCTAGGCCCTTCATTTGTAAGCAAAACAAATGTATCCAATTTAGGCAGCATCATATTCTCATGAACTTTAGAATCATTACCAAGAAACGAAAGTACCTGATATTTTAATTGGCGTGCGCGAGCTCTAGTAATTGGTCCAGTATGTATAGAAGCAGGGGCTGTGGGTGTAACAATGGTATTGATGTCCTCATCAGTGGTGGTATTGCAGAGGATGTGGTGGAAGCCCTAGGCAAAGATGACAAAGTTCCAAAAATTTGATGGAGTCAAATGGTGATGGTAGTATTTTTGTGGTATGGGGGATGTCAATAGCTTCAAAACGAGCTAAAGAACATTAAAATCGGACTCCGGATGAATTAGTTATGGTCAAAACGGTGAAACACGGAAGGCTGAAATCCCAGGGGCCGGACATCTGGGGGTGGGGGTGATAGAGGCGAGGGTGTCCCGATCTTTCGATGAGATGATAGCTATCGTTTTTGGTGGAGTAGACTTTGACGATCCGACTATGAACGTGCGAGGACGTCGCGCCTTAGCAATCGCTAAACCAACTCCGAGAGGTTATTGACCACGCCGGAGCACAATCAACCTGACCACGAGGGTCTATCTCCTGCAAGCAAACGAAGAACAAGCAAGAAACTAAGATTTGCAATCTGGATATTGCGAATATAAGATGAAAGCTTTATTGATCAAGGTGGGGTTCTGTGACGTCTTGGTCTGGTCGTTGAACACAAACGAAGTACGCGAAGTTGCAGCTATGGCGAACTTCTAATCTAAACAAAACCCAAAGTCTAAACGGTGCCCTAAGGGCTGTATATATGGAGGAAGAGGAGGGGATTTCGTGGCCCTTGAAGGAGGGGTCCGAAACCAACCCTATCTCTTGTTTCCCCACACATACGGACTCTAAAAACACCCTATACTCAAGTATTTCGAAATTACATGGGCCTGGCCCAATAATAAGGTGACGCAGCACCTATAATAGCCTCTGGACAAAATTTATGAAGTGACATCTTGTATATTTCGTCCAAGGCTTCCTGCACTCATTATGGTGGCTTCAAAGTCCTGAAATCATCACTTGTAACTCCGTTCTTGTTCCCCTTGTGCATGCCATCATCTCCATGCTTGAACTTGCTCCAAGGTTCCTCTTTCTTGTCCAAGCTAGGCCCTTCATTTGTAAGCAAAACAAATGTATCCAATTTAGGCAGCATCATATTCTGATGAACTTTAGAATCATTACCAAGAAACGAAAGTACTTGATATTTTAATTGGCGTGCGCGAGCTCTAGTAATTGGTCCAGTATGTATAGAAGCAGGGGTTGTGGGTGTAACAATGGTATTGATGTCCTCATCAATGGAGAAGATAGATGGCATGGAGAAGTCGTTCGAGACAAAGCTGGATAACAAGTTTAATGAATTGCTCACGCGTCTTCCCCAACCACCACCGGCTGCACCTGTCGCACCTCTGCAACGACAACAACAACGCCCCCTTCCAAATCAGTTCGGACGAGCGAAGCGTGTTCCTCTTGAGGATGGCCAAACTTCTGGTGCTGCTGTACCTACTGTTGATGCTTCTTTGGCTCCTGCTCCTGCTGCTGCTGGTGCCGAGGAGGAGGATGATTACGCGGGCGATTATGAGGATGAGGTTGATCAAAATCATAACTACGTGCAACCACCAGCACCAGGTCGTCCACATGCAAATAATCGCAATGGTAGGCCTGCACCACCACTTCAGGTACGAGATCATGACCATCTTCCTAAATTAAAATTGAATATTCCACAATTCGAGGGTAGATATGTTCCTGATATATATCTTACTTGGGAGTTAGAAACTGAACAACGTTTTACATGTTTACAATATCCCGAGGAACGACGTGTTGCTGCTGCTGTTTGTGCTTTCACTAGTTTTGCATGTGTATGGTGGTCTGAACATTGTAGATTATATCCTATTCCAGCTACGTGGGCTGCTTTGAAAACTGCTATGCGTACTCGTTGGGTTCCACCATATTATCAACGTGAATTACTTCAAAAATTGCAGCGCTTAAGACAAGGAAAAAATTCTGTAGAAGAATATTATCAGGAATTACAAACTGGCATGATTAGATGTGGTATTGTTGAGGAGAATGAAGCTATGCTTGCACGTTTCATGGGTGGATTAAATAGAGAGATTCAGACCATTCTAGAGTATAAGGAGTATAATAATATCACTCGTTTATTCCATCTTACTTGTAAAGCTGAACGTGAAGTGCAGGATCGACAGGCTTTGGCGCGAACTAATTTTTCTGCAGGTCGATCTTCATCATGGACACCGCGTGCCTCCTCTACTCCCACACGTCCTACTGCGGCACCACTGACTTCAGCCTCCAATTCCAACCGAGATACAAGAAAACAGGCACCACCACCACCATCTGCCAAGAGTACACCTTCTGGGCCTGCCCAGAGCTCTTCTTCATCTATGGCATCAACAGGGCACACACATGATATTATTTGTCGTCGTTGTAAGGGAAGAGGTCATTATGCGAGAGAATGCCAATCTCCGCGTGTTATGATTGCTACTGAGGATGGTGGGTATGAGTCCGCTAGTGACTATGATGAGGAGACTTTGGCTCTTATTACAAGTGAAGAACACGGTGGAGATGATTCTGATCATGAGACGCAATACATGGCTCCTGAAGACGCTGACAGGTATGAATGTTTAGTTGCTCAACGTGTTTTGAGTGTGCAGGTCACACAAGCTGAGCAAAATCAGAGGCATAATTTGTTCCATACAAAGGGAGTTGTGAAGGAACGTTCTGTTCGCGTCATCATAGATGGAGGGAGCTGCAACAACTTGGCTAGCATGGAGATGGTGGAGAAGCTATCTCTCACCACAAGACCACATCCACATCCTTACTATATCCAATGGTTCAACAACAGCGGCAAGGTTAAGGTAACATGATGAGGACATCAATACCATTGTTACACCCACAGCCCCTGCTTCTATACATACTGGACCAATTACTAGAGCTCGCGCACGTCAATTAAAATATCAGGTACTTTCGTTTCTTGGTAATGATTCTAAAGTTCATGAGAATATGATGCTGCCTAAATTGGATACATTTGTTTTGCTTACAAATGAAGGGCCTAGCTTGGACAAGAAAGAGGAACCTTGGAGCAAGTTCAAGCATGGAGATGATGGCATGCACAAGGGGAACAAGAACGGAGTTACAAGTGATGATTTCAGGACTTTGAAGCCACCATAATGAGTGCAGGAAGCCTTGGACGAAATATACAAGATGTCACTTCATAAATTTCGTCCAGAGGCTATTATAGGTGCTGCGTCACCTTATTATTGGGCCAGGCCCATGTAATTTCGAAATACTTGAGTATAGGCTGTTTTTAGAGTCCGTATGTGTGGGGAAACAAGAGATAGGGTTGGTTTCGGACCCCTCCTTCAAGGGCCACGAAATCCCCTCCTCTTCCTCCATATATACAGCCCTTAGGGCACCGTTTAGACTTTGGGTTTTGTTTAGATTAAAAGTTCGCCATAGCTGCAATTTCGCGTACTTCGTTTGTGTTCAACGACCAGACCAAGACGTCACAGAACCCCACCTTGATCAATAAAGCTTTCATCTTATATTCGCAATATCCAGATTGCAAATCTTAGTTTCTTGCTTGTTCTTCGTTTGCTTGCAGGAGATAGACCCTCGTGGTCAGGTTGATTGTGCTCCGGCGTGGTCAATAACCTCTCGGAGTTGGTTTAGCGATTGCTAAGGCGCGACGTCCTCGCACGTTCGTAGTCGGATCGTCAAAGTCTACTCCACCAAAAACGATAGCTATCATCTCATCGAAAGATCGGGACACCCTCGCCTCTATCAAAACTCCTCACTTGTGTGACCGTTTTGGGCTGCGGCCAACTCTCAATAGCTTCAATCTTGGCTTTATCAACTTCAATTCCCTGTGGAGTAACAACATAGCCAAGAAAAGATACTCGGTCGGTGCAAAAGGTGCACTTCCCAAGGTTACCAAACAAACGTGCATCACGTAGAGCAATAAAAACAGCACGTAAATGTTCCAAATGTTCCTCCAAAGATCTGCTATAAATCAATATATCATCAAAGTAAACTACCACAAATCGTCCAATGAAAGCACGTAAAACTTCGTTCATTAATCTCATGAAAGTACTAGGTGCATTAGTTAACCCAAAAGGCATGACTAACCACTCATATAAACCGAACTTAGTTTTAAATGCTTTTTTCCATTCATCTCCCAATTTCATACGAATTTGATGGTATCCACTACGCAAATCAACTTTGGAGAATATTGTAGAGCCACTCAATTCATCAAGCATATCATCTAGCCTAGGAATAGGATGACGATAACGAATAGTAATATTATTAATGCCTCTACAATCAACACACATACGCGACGTACCATCCTTTTTTGGCACTAGTATAATAGGAACAGCACAAGGACTAAGAGATTCGCGTATATAACCTTTGTTGAGCAGCTCCTGTACTTGACGCATAATCTCCTTCGTCTCCTCTGGATTGGTACGGTATGGCGCACGGTTTGGCAACGAAGCACCGGGAATTAAGTCAATCTGATGCTCAATCCCGCGAATAGGTGGTAATCCCGGTGGCACGTCTTGTGGAAAGACGTCAGCGAACTCCTGCAAAATGTTAGTGACCGCAGGAGGCAAAGAGGAAGGCACGTCCTCGAATGAAAATAACGCCTCTTTGCACACAAAAGCATAGCAAACAGAATTGCTGAAATCTAGATCATCAATATCAGATTTGCTGGCAAGTAAGCATGCACTTTTCAATTTAATTTCAGAAGCAACACTAGATGGTTTATTATTAGGCTTCATTTGTTGCTCAAATTCTTTTGCCACAATCTGATTTTCACTCTTATTTTTCTCCTGTTTTGCTTTACTAGCTCTATTAATATCATCTTTCAAAATAGAATCAGGAGTCATAGGGAGCAAAGTAATATGTTTATCCTTATGAACAAGAGTATACTGATTGTTTCTACCATGGTGTACAGAATTTTTATCAAATTGCCATGGTCTACCAAGTAATAATGAACATGCTTGCATGGGTACCACATCACAATCAACATAATCAGCATATGTAGAGATACTAAAATGCACACGAACAGTACGTGTTACCTTAACCTTGCCGCTGTTGTTGAACCATTGGATATAGTAAGGATGTGGATGTGGTCGTGTGGTGAGAGATAGCTTCTCCACCATCTCCATGCTAGCCAAGTTGTTGCAGCTCCCTCCATCTATGATGGCGCGAACAGAACGTTCCTTCACAACTCCCTTTGTATGGAACAAATTATGCCTCTGATTTTGCTCAGCTTGTGTGACCTGCACACTCAAAACACGTTGAGCAACTAAACATTCATACCTGTCAGCGTCTTCAGGAGCCATGTATTGCGTCTCATGATCAGAATCATCTCCACCGTGTTCTTCACTTGTAATAAGAGCCAAAGTCTCCTCATCATAGTCACTAGCGGACTCATACCCACCATCCTCAGTAGCAATCATAACACGCGGAGATTGGCATTCTCTCGCATAATGACCTCTTCCCTTACAACGACGACAAATAATATCATGTGTGTGCCCTGTTGATGCCATAGATGAAGAAGAGCTCTGGGCAGGCCCAGAAGGTGTACTCTTGGCAGATGGTGGTGGTGGTGCCTGTTTTCTTGTATCTCGGTTGGAATTGGAGGCTGAAGTCAGTGGTGCCGCAGTAGGACGTGTGGGAGTAGAGGAGGCACGCGGTGTCCATGATGAAGATCGACCTGCAGAAAAATTAGTTCGCGCCAAAGCCTGTCGATCCTGCACTTCACGTTCAGCTTTACAAGTAAGATGGAATAAACGAGTGATATTATTATACTCCTTATACTCTAGAATGGTCTGAATCTCTCTATTTAATCCACCCATGAAACGTGCAAGCATAGCTTCATTCTCCTCAACAATACCACATCTAATCATGCCAGTTTGTAATTCCTGATAATATTCTTCTACAGAATTTTTTCCTTGTCTTAAGCGCTGCAATTTTTGAAGTAATTCACGTTGATAATATGGTGGAACCCAACGAGTACGCATAGCAGTTTTCAAAGCAGCCCACGTAGCTGGAATAGGATATAATCTACAATGTTCAGACCACCATACACATGCAAAACTAGTGAAAGCACAAACAGCAGCAGCAACACGTCGTTCCTCGGGATATTGTAAACATGTAAAACGTTGTTCAGTTTCTAAATCCCAAGTAAGATATATATCAGGAACATATCTACCCTCGAATGGTGGAATATTCAATTTTAATTTAGGAAGATGGTCATGATCTCGTACCTGAAGTGGTGGTGCAGACCTACCATTGCGATTATTTGCATGTGGACGACCTGGTGCTGGTGGTTGCACGTAGTTATGATTTTGATCAACCTCATCCTCATAATCGCCCGCGTAATCATCCTCCTCCTCGGCACCAGCAGCAGCAGGAGCAGGAGCGAAAGAAGCATCAACAGTAGGTACAGCAGCACCAGAAGTTTGGCCATCCTCAAGAGGAACACGCTTCGCTCGTCCGAACTGATTTGGAAGGGGGCGTTGTTGTTGTCATTGCAGAGGTGCGACAGGTGCAGCCGGTGGTGGTTGGGGAAGATGTGTGAGCAATTCATTAAACTTGTTATCCAGCTTTGTCTCGAACGACTTCTCCATGCCATCTATGTTCTCCATGGCCTCTTCAAATCTGTTTAGCACATCTCCCACCTGGCCACTCATCATTTGCTGAAATTTATCATGCAACTCCTTGTTCGTCATGTTCTCCCAGTCAATCTCGTCGGCTTGTGATCCTGCCATGGTTAGCAGCAATAGAAACACACAAGAATATGATCCTACAGACTACTAGAAAGTGGTGGTGGTGTGGTGTGGTGTCACAAATCCGTCAAGCAAATCTCAAATTCTTACCAGTTCTTACCCAGCAGTAGGTGGTGATCGGCAACCTTTGTAGTCAAAACTCTCAGAGCTTGGACAGAGCGATTGCCAGGTGGTGTCAAACGCACGATGTAGATGTATGTGGAGCTGGGAAGGCTTATGATATGGTAGCAAAAAGGGTCAGCAATAATCAATTCAGAGATGCAATGTTGAATAAACTCTCAACGACGGTACTGTGCTGGTCCTAGGCTAGACCGTGCTAGAGACGCGAGCCTAGAACACTAACAAAAATCACGGCGCTGCACGTAAACAAGGGAGGAGCACACTCTGAATATTTTTTTTTTTCCTCTTTTTTTTTTTTTGGGTCCGCAACAATTTTTTTTCGAAAAAGTCTACAAATGGTCTAAAAACTGCCTAGCCAGAATTTTCCAGACTTAGTTTTTTTTTTAAAACTGGAACTATTTTTCTTCTGCGGGTAGCACGAAAATTGGGGAATCCGACTTGTTCACGACTCGTAGTATCGCGTGATCTGGAACTCTAAAATAAAGGAATAAATACTGGACTCGGACTAGGACTGGTGGCAGAGATGAATATGGTGGAACTCGGACTGGTGATGGTATATGACGGTAGTATATGTGGGCTCGGATTGGTGGTGGTATATGGACTCGGATCGGTGGTGGTATCTGGACTCGGATCGGTGGTGGTATATGGTAGGGGCGATGATGATGGTGCGGCGGCGGCATGACAACTTGTGAACAGAACTCGAAACTCTAAAGAACTAGACGCTAAGACCAGCAACTTGACACGACGATGCAACCGCAAATTCAACAAAGCAAAAACCCTAAAAAGATTATGCAAAGGCTCAGATTGGTTCGGATATGATGAACTAACCCTAAATTTTTTTTTTTGGCTTTTTCCTGGACTGTAGGTATGAAGAACAGACTCGATCTAAACTACGAAAAACTGTAAATCTCACCGAGCAACCTGGGAATCTGATACCACTTGATAGAGGCGAGGGTGTCCCGATCTTTCGATGAGATGGTAACTATCGATTTGGTGGAGCCGACTTTGACGATCCGACTACAAACGTGCACGACGTTGCGCCTTAGCAATCGCTAAACCAATCTCCTGAGGTTACTGACGATGCTGGAAGCACGATCAGCCTGACCATGAAGGTCTATTCCTGCACGCAATCGAAGAACAAGCAAGAATATGATAATGCAATCTGAATATTGCGAATATAGATGAAGTATTGATAATGGTGGGGATCCGGAAGCGGTCTTGGTCTGGTCGTTGGACACAAACGAAGTACACGAAATTGCAATGGCTAACTTTTAACTAAACAAATCCCAAAGTCTAAACGGTGCCCTAAGGGCTGTATATATGGAGGAAGAGGAGGGGATTTCGTGGCCCTTGAAGGAGGGGTCCGAAACCAACCCTATCTCTTGTTTCCCCACACATACGGACTCTAAAAACAGCCTATACTCAAGTATTTCGAAATTACATGGGCCTGGCCCAATAATAAGGTGACGCAGCACCTATAATAGCCTCTGGACGAAATTTATGAAGTGACATCTTGTATATTTCGTCCAAGGCTTCCTGCACTCATTATGGTGGCTTCAAAGTCCTGAAATCATCACTTGTAACTCCGTTCTTGTTCCCCTTGTGCATGCCATCATCTCCATGCTTGAACTTGCTCCAAGGTTCCTCTTTCTTGTCCAAGCTAGGGCCTTCATTTGTAAGCAAAACAAATGTATCCAATTTAGGCAGCATCATATTCTCATGAACTTTAGAATCATTACCAAGAAACGAAAGTACCTGATAATTTAATTGGCGTGCGCGAGCTCTAGTAATTGGTCCAGTATGTATAGAAGCAGGGGCTGTGGGTGTAACAATGGTATTGATGTCCTCATCAAGGATGATTACGCGGGCGATTATGAGGATGAGGTTGATCAAAATCATAACTACGTGCAACCACCAGCACCAGGTCGTCCACATGCAAATAATCGCAATGGTAGGTCTGCACCACCACTTCAGGTACGAGATCATGACCATCTTCCTAAATTAAAATTGAATATTCCACCATTCGAGGGTAGATATGTTCCTGATATATATATTACTTGGGAGTTAGAAACTGAACAACGTTTTACATGTTTACAATATCCCGAGGAACGACGTGTTGCTGCTGCTGTTTGTGCTTTCACTAGTTTTGCATGTGTATGGTGGTCTGAACATTGTAGATTATATCCTATTCCAGCTACGTGGGCTGCTTTGAAAACTGCTATGCGTACTCGTTGGGTTCCACCATATTATCAACGTGAATTACTTCAAAAATTGCAGCGCTTAAGACAAGGAAAAAATTCTGTAGAAGAATATTATCAGGAATTACAAACTGGCATGATTAGATGTGGTATTGTTGAGGAGAATGAAGCTATGCTTGCACGTTTCATGGGTGGATTAAATAGAGAGATTCAGACCATTCTAGAGTATAAGGAGTATAATAATATCACTCGTTTATTCCATCTTACTTGTAAAGCTGAACGTGAAGTGCAGGATCGACAGGCTTTGGCGCGAACTAATTTTTCTGCAGGTCGATCTTCATCATGGACACCGCGTGCCTCCTCTACTCCCACACGTCCTACTGCGGCACCACTGACTTCAGCCTCCAATTCCAACCGAGATACAAGAAAACAGGCACCACCACCACCATCTGCCAAGAGTACACCTTCTGGGCCTGCCCAGAGCTCTTCTTCATCTATGGCATCAACAGGGCACACACATGATATTATTTGTCGTCGTTGTAAGGGAAGAGGTCATTATGCGAGAGAATGCCAATCTCCGCGTGTTATGATTGCTACTGAGGATGGTGGGTATGAGTCCGCTAGTGACTATGATGAGGAGACTTTGGCTCTTATTACAAGTGAAGAACACGGTGGAGATGATTCTGATCATGAGACGCAATACATGGCTCCTGAAGACGCTGACAGGTATGAATGTTTAGTTGCTCAACGTGTTTTGAGTGTGCAGGTCACACAAGCTGAGCAAAATCAGAGGCATAATTTGTTCCATACAAAGGGAGTTGTGAAGGAACGTTCTGTTCGCGTCATCATAGATGGAGGGAGCTGCAACAACTTGGCTAGCATGGAGATGGTGGAGAAGCTATCTCTCACCACAAGACCACATCCACATCCTTACTATATCCAATGGTTCAACAACAGCGGCAAGGTTAAGGTAACACGTACTGTTCGTTAGCATTTTAGTATCTCTACATATGCTGATTATGTTGATTGTGATGTGGTACCCATGCAAGCATGTTCATTATTACTTGGTAGACCATGGCAATTTGATAAAAATTCTGTACACCATGGTAGAAACAATCAGTATACTCTTGTTCATAAGGATAAACATATTACTTTGCTTCCTATGACTCCTGATTCTATTTTGAAAGATGATATTAATAGAGCTAGTAAAGCAAAACAGGAGAAAAATAAGAGTGAAAATCAGATTGTGGCAAAAGAATTTGAGCAACAAATGAAGCCTAATAATAAACCATCTAGTGTTGCTTCTGAAATTAAATTGAAAAGTGCATGCTTACTTGCCACCAAATCTGATATTGATGATCTAGATTTCAGCAATTCTGTTTGCTATGCTTTTGTGTGCAAAGAGGCGTTATTTTCATTCGAGGACGTGCCTTCCTCTTTGCCTCCTGCGGTCACTAACATTTTGCAGGAGTTCGCTGACGTCTTTCCATAAGACGTGCCTTCCTCTTTGTCTATCTCCTGCAAGCAAACAAAGAACAAGCAAGAAACTAAGATTTGTAATCTGGATATTGCGAATATAAGATGAAAGCTTTATTGATCAAGGTGGGGTTCTGTGACGTCTTGGTCTGGTCGTTGAACACAAACGAAGTACGCGAAGTTGCAGCTATGGCGAACTTTTAATCTAAACAAAACCCAAAGTCTAAACGGTGCCCTAAGGGCTGTATATATGGAGGAAGAGGAGGGGATTTCGTGGCCCTTGAAGGAGGGGTCCGAAACCAACCCTATCTCTTGTTTCCCCACACATACGGACTCTAAAAACAGCCTATACTCAAGTATTTCGAAATTACATGGGCCTGGCCCAATAATAAGGTGACGCAGCACCTATAATAGCCTCTGGACGAAATTTATGAAGTGACATCTTGTATATTTCGTCCAAGGCTTCCTGCACTCATTATGGTGACTTCAAAGTCCTGAAATCATCACTTGTAACTCCGTTCTTGTTCCCCTTGTGCATGCCATCATCTCCATGCTTGAACTTGCTCCAAGGTTCCTCTTTCTTGTCCAAGCTAGGCCCTTCATATGTAAGCAAAACAAATGTATCCAATTTAGGCAGCATCATATTCTCATGAACTTTAGAATCATTACCAAGAAACGAAAGTACCTGATATTTTAATTGGCGTGCGCGAGCTCTAGTAATTGGTCCAGTATGTATAGAAGCAGGGGTTGTGGGTGTAACAATGGTATTGATGTCCTCATCATAATGATTCTAATGTTCATGAGAATATGATGCTGCCTAAATTGGATACATTTGTTTTGCTTACAAATGAAGGGCCTAGCTTGGACAAGAAAGAGGAACCTTGGAGCAAGTTCAAGCATGGAGATGATGGCATGCGCAAGGGGAACAAGAACGGGGTTACAAGTGATGATTTCAGGACTTTGAAGCCACCATAATGAGTGCAGGAAGCCTTGGACGAAATATACAAGATGCCACTTCATAAATTTCGTCCAGAGGCTATTATAGGTGCTGCGTCACCTTATTATTGGGCCAGGCCCATGTAATTTCGAAATACTTGAGTATGGGCTGTTTTTAGAGTCCGTATGTGTGGGGAAACAAGAGATGGGGTTGGTTTCGGACCCCTCCTTCAAGGGCCATGAAACCCCCCCCCCCCTCTTCCTCCATATATACAGCCCTTAGGGCACCGTTTAGACTTTGGGTTTTGTTTAGATTAAAAGTTCGCCATAGCTGCAACTTCGCGTACTTCGTTTGTGTTCAACGACCAGACCAAGACGTCACAGAACCCCACCTTGATCAATAAAGCTTTCATCTTATATTCGCAATATCCAGATTGCAAATCTTAGTTTCTTGCTTGTTCTTCGTTTGCTTGCAGGAGATAGACCCTCGTGGTCAGGTTGATTGTGCTCCAGCGTGGTCAATAACCTCTCGGAGTTGGTTTAGCGATTGCTAAGGCGCGACGTCCTCGCACGTTCGTAGTCGGATCGTCAAAGTCTACTCCACCAAAAACGATAGCTATCATCTCATCGAAAGATCGGGACACCCTCGCCTCTATCAACCATGGTAGAAACAATCAGTATACTCTTGTTCATACGGATAAACATATTACTTTGCTTCCTATGACTCCTGATTCTATTTTGAAAGATGATATTAATAGAGCTAGTAAAGCAAAATAGGAGAAAAATAAGAGTGAAAATCAGATTGTGGCAAAAGAATTTGAGCAACAAATGAAGCCTAATAATAAACCATCTAATGTTGCTTCTGAAATTAAATTGAAAAGTGCATGTTTACTTGCCACCAAATCTGATATTGATGAGCTAGATTTCAGCAAATCTGTTTGCTATGCTTTTGTGTGCAAAGAGGCGTTATTTTCATTCGAGGACGTGCCTTCCTCTTTGCCTCATGCTGTCACTAACATTTTGCAGGAGTTCGCTGACGTCTTTCCACAAGACGTGCCACCGGGATTACCACCTATTCGTGGGATTGAGCATCAGATTGACTTAATTCCCGGTGCTTCGTTGCCAAACCGTGCGCCATACCGTACCAATCCAGAGGAGACGAAGGAGATTATGCGTCAAGTACAGGAGCTACTCGACAAAGGTTATATACGCGAATCTCTTAGTCCTTGTGCTGTTCCTATTATACTAGTGCCAAAAAAGGATGGTACGTCGCGTATGTGTGTTGATTGTAGAGGCATTAATAATATTACTATTCGTTATCGTCATCCTATTCCTAGGCTAGATGATATGCTTGATGAATTGAGTGGCTCTACAATATTCTCCAAAGTTGATTTGCGTAGTGGATACCATCAAATTCGTATGAAATTGGGAGATGAATGGAAAACAGCATTTAAAAAACGAAGTTTTATGTGCTTTCATTGGACGATTTGTGGTAGTTTACTTTGATATATATTGATTTATAGCAGATCTTTGGAGGAACATTTGGAACATTTACGTGCTGTTTTTATTGCTCTACGTGATGCACGTTTGTTTGGTAACCTTGGGAAGTGCACCTTTTGCACCGACCGAGTATCTTTTCTTGGCTATGTTGTTACTCCACAGGGAATTGAAGTTGATAAAGCCAAGATTGAAGCTATTGAGAGTTGGCCGCAGCCCAAAACGATCACACAAGTGAGGAGTTTCCTTGGCCTCGCTGGTTTCTATAGGCGTTTTGTGAGAGATTTCAGTACCATTGCTGCACCTCTCAACGAGCTTACAAAGAAGGATGTGCCTTTTGTTTGGGGTACCGCATAGGAAGAAGCCTTCGCGGTGTTGAAAGATAAGTTAACACATGCTACTTTACTCCAACTTCCTGATTTTAATAAGACTTTTGAGCTTGAATGTGATGCTAGTGGAATTGGATTAGGAGGTGTGTTACTACAAGATGGCAAACCTGTTGCATACTTTTCTGAAAAATTGAGTGGGCCTAGTCTGAATTACTCTACTTATGATAAGGAATTATATGCTCTTTTTCGGACTTTGGAAACATGGCAACATTATTTATGGCCCAAAGAATTTGTTATTCATTCTGATCATGAATCTTTGAAACATATTAAAAGTCAAGCCAAACTGAACCGTAGACATGCTAAATGGGTTGAATTCAATGAGACTTTCCCTTATGTCATTAAACACAAGAAGGGCAAAGAAAATGTTATTGCTGATGCATTGTCTCGTCGTTATACTATGATTTCACAACTTGACTTTAAAATATTTGGTTTGGAGACCATCAAAGAACAATATGTGCATGATGCTGAATTTAAAGATGTATTGCAGAATTGTAAAGAAGGGAGAACATGAAACAAGTTCGTCGTTAACGATGGATTTGTGTTTCGTGCTAACAAGCTATGCATTCTAGTTAGCTCCGTTCGTCTTTTGTTGTTGCAGGAGGCGTGTGGAGGAGGATTAATGGGACACTTTGGCGTAAAGAAGACGGAGGATGTACTTGCTACACATTTCTTTTGTCCAAAGATGAGACGGGATGTTGAGCGCTTTGTTGCTCGCTGCACTACATGTCAAAAAGCTAAGTCACGACTCAATCCTCATGGTTTATATATGCCTTTGCCTGTACCTAGTGTTCCATGGGAGGATATATCTATGGACTTTGTTTTGGGTTTACCTCGAACAAAGAAGGGGAGGGATAGCATATTTGTTGTCGTGGATAGGTTCTCGAAAATGGCACACTTTATACCATGTCATAAAAGCGATGATGCTGCTAATGTTGCTGATTTGTTCTTTCGTGAAATTATTCGCTTGCATGGTGTGCCAAATACTATTGTTTCAGATCGTGATACCAAATTTCTTAGCCACTTTTGGAGATGTTTATGGGCTAAGTTGGGGACTAAACTGCTTTTTAGTACTACTTGTCACCCCCAAACTGATGGACAAACTGAAGTAGTCAATAGAACTTTGTCTACTATGCTTAGGGCTGTTTTGAAGAATAACAAGAAAATGTGGGAAGAATGCTTGCCTTATATTGAATTTGCTTATAATCGTTCGTTGCGTTCTACTACTAAGATGTGCCCTTTTGAAATTGTATATGGTTTCCTACCTCGTGCACCTATTGATTTGTTGCCTCTTCCATCTTCGGAGAAGGTTAATTTTGATGCTAAACAACGTGCTGAATTGATCTTAAAAATGCATGAGTTAACTAAGCAGAACATTGAGCGTATGAATGCTAAATATAAACTTGCTAGAGATAAGGGTAGAAAACATGTTGTGTTTGCACCTGGAGATCTTGTTTGGTTACATTTGCGTAAGGATAGATTTCCTGATTTGCGCAAATCAAAGCTAATGCCACTTGCTGATGGTCCTTTTAAGGTGTTAGAGAAAATAAATGATAATGCATATAAACTTGAGCTGCCTGCAGATTTTGGGGTTAGTCCCACTTTTAACATTGCAGATTTGAAGCCTTATTTGGGTGAGGAAGATGAGCTTCCGTCGAGGACGACTTCATTTCAAGAAGGGGAGGATGATGAGGACATCAATACCATTGTTACACCCATAGCCCCTGCTGCTATACATACTGGACCAATTACTAGAGCTCGCGCACGCCAATTAAATTATCAGGTACTTTCATTTCTTGGTAATGATTCTAATGTTCATGAGAATATGATGCTGCCTAAATTGGATACATTTGTTTTGCTTACAAATGAAGGGCCTAGCTTGGACAAGAAAGAGGAACCTTGGAGCAAGTTCAAGCATGGAGATGATGGCATGCGCAAGGGGAACAAGAACGGGGTTACAAGTGATGATTTCAGGACTTTGAAGCCACCATAATGAGTGCAGGAAGCCTTGGACGAAATATACAAGATGCCACTTCATAAATTTCATCCAGAGGCTATTATAGGTGCTGCATCACCTTATTATTGGGCCAGGCCCATGTAATTTCGAAATACTTGAGTATAGGCTGTTTTTAGAGTCCGTATGTGTGGGGAAACAAGAGATAGGGTTGGTTTCGGACCCCTCCTTCAAGGGCCATGAAATCCCCCCCTCTTCCTCCATATATATAGCCCTTAGGGCACCGTTTAGACTTTGGGTTTTGTTTAGATTAAAAGTTCGCCATAGCTGCAACTTCGCGTACTTCGTTTGTGTTCAACGACCAGACCAAGACGTCACAGAACCCCACCTTGATCAATAAAGCTTTCATCTTATATTCGCAATATCCAGATTGCAAATCTTAGTTTCTTGCTTGTTCTTCGTTTGCTTGCAGGAAATAGACCCTCGTGGTCAGGTTGATCGTGCTCCGGCATGGTCAATAACCTCTCGGAGTTGGTTTAGCGATTGCTAAGGCGCGACGTCCTCGCACGTTCGTAGTCGGGTCGTCAAAGTCTACTCCACCAAAAACGATAGCTAGCATCTCATCGAAAGACGGGACACTTCTGCCTCTATCAATGTGAATTGCATTAGATTCTCTAGTCTGCTTTACATGCCCCTCATCCCGTAACTGCAAGAACACCGAGAAATCTTTCAAGATGCATAAAGTAGGGCCATTTCCAATATTAAGCTTAATTTGAAGATTTTTCATCTCTTTTATTCTAAAGAAAGCTTTAATACTATCATAACCAGGAGCAATATTTGCCTTCTCTTTTGAACATGTAGGTACCAACTTTCAGCATTTTGTTGAATCCTACCAAGTAAACTCTAGGCCCATAAAAGAACCTTGGGAAGCAATATCTAATGCCTATTTACTTTGGAATTCAAGCCCGCCATAAAAGAAATTCACAATCATGTAATCAGGATAACAATGTTCATGGCATTCAGAGATTATACCTTGATACCTTATGTAGGCATCTACCAGTTTTTCACCTAGACATTGTCCAAAGCTGCCAATCTTCCTTCTACTCTTATATTATTTTCTTTGAGGATAGAAATAAGAATAAAATGTAGTTGGTAATTTTTTTCCAATCACTCAAGGTACTTATAGGCTGTTGTATGACACGTCTCCGTCGTATCTACTTTTCCAAACACTTATGCTCTTGTTTTGGACACTAATTTGCATGATTTGAATGAAACTAACCCGGGCTGACCAGCATAACTACCATCGTGTTTTTTTGTGGAGAAATAAAAGTTCTTGGAATTGGATGAAACTTTTTGGAGATTATTTATGGAATATATAAAAAATACTGGAGCCAAGATCCATAGTAGGGGACCCACCAGTGGCCCACGAGCCACCAGGGCGCACCCTGGTGCCTCATGGGTCCCACATGGCTCCGCTGACCCTAATCTCAAGCCTATAAATTCCTATTTTTGGGGAGAAAAATAAGAGAAGAAGTTTCATTGTGTTTTATGATACGGAGCCACCGCCACCTCCTGTTCTTCATCGGGAGGCCAGATCTGGAGTCCATTCAGGGCTCCCGAGAGGGGGATTCGTCTCCATCATCATCACCAACCCTTCTTCATCACCAATTTCATTATGCTAACCACCGGTAGTGAGTAATTTCTTCGTAGGCTTGCTAGATGGTGATGGGGTTGGACGAGATTTATCATGTAATCGAGTCAATTTGTTAGGGCTTGATCCCTAGTATCCACTATGTTTTGAGATTGATGTTGCAATGACTATGCAATGCTTAATGCTTGTCACTAGGGCCCGAGTGCCATGATGCCAGATCTGAACTCTTTATGTTTTCATGAATATATTGGAGTTCTTGATCCTATCTTGCAAGTTATACGCACCTATTACGTGTTATGATCCGCATACTGATGAGGACATGACTACCTTGGATACGACCAAAAATATTGCATACATATATATTTGTGAGGTGATTTCTAATGCAAACTATGCAATAATTTATTTATGTCATCCAAGACAAAAATACTTCACAAACTTTTGTGCCATGTCTAATTGCAGGTGTATGGGACATTTGTACAATCCACATATGAACATAAGGGAAAAAGAGAAGTTTATGTGCTGTTCAAAAAGTCCTTTCACGTCACTTTTGGGCCAAGAGAAGATAGAGTCCAAGTCTCTCACGTTCTGGATTCAGATTCGGACTGCACAGACATACCTGACTCAAAACGCCAAGAACTTTTTCATACGGACTCCGAATTGGGTGATTCTTTTTTTGTTGGAAAGTAGATTTCGTGCTCTTTCCAACCCAATTGGATTCACCTTAAAATTCGTCCGGAGTGTTGAGTTATCAATGAAACAATCTGATGCTGCAGCAGAATCCGAGTCAAACTATAAGTCCAAAGGTGTTGCATCACCTCCACTTGGGCCCATGAGCCTTGTACGACCTAGGGTTAGTTTTAGGCTGCCTTGGGACGTCCTCCCACCTCCTTGGCCGCCACCCCTTACTCCTATATAAGTAGATCCATCTAGTAGCTTTTTCCTTGGGATTTGTTTAGTTAAAAGTTAGCCATTGCAACTTCGTGTACTTCGTTTGTGTCCAACGACCAGACCAAGACCACTTTCGGATCCCCATCATTATCAATACTTCATCTATATTCGCAATATTCAGATTGCATTATCATATTCTTGCTTGTTCTTCGATTGCGTGCAGGAATAGACCTTCGTGGTCAGGCTGATCGTGCTTACAGCATCGTCAGTAACCTCAGGAGATTGGTTTAGCGATTGCTAAGGCGCAACGTCGTGCACGTTTGTAGTCGGATCGTCAAAGTCGGCTCCACCAAATCGATAGTTACCATCTCATCGAAAGATCGGGACACCCTCGCCTCTATCAAGTGGTATCAGTTTTCAGGTTGCTCGGTGAGAATTTCCTGTTTTCCCTAGGTTAGATTTATTTTCTTACCTATTGTCCAAGAAAAAGCCACAAAAAAATAAGTTAGATCTATTCATCCTTTGTCCAAGCCAGTCTGAGCCTTTGCAATTTTCTTTTCATTGTTTGCATTATTGAATTATCGGTTGCATCGTCGTGTCGAGTTGCTGGTCTTAGTGTCTAGTTCGTTTAGAGTTTCGAGTTCTGTTCACATTAGTCACGCCGCCGCTGCATCGTTATTCCTTCCGCTGTCCACCATCCCATCCATCAATTTCCACATCGTGCTACCCACTGTTCATTGTCATAATCATAGTTGAGGTCGTTCACATCTGTGCTTGATCCAATCTACATCTTATCTAGTTTGTTTTGGAAAGAGGGAGAGAGAAAAAAGAGAGAAAAAAAAGTAAAAAAAAGTTAGAGAAAAAAAAGAGAGAAAGAAAAAGAAAAAAGTGTGAAAAAAAAGAGAGAAGAAAAAAAAAACAAAATTCGGATCTATCTAGACTCAATCTCGTAGCTGAATTCGGATTGGAATCTGTTTTGCGCAGTGTTCAGTAAAACAGGCATATCTTTTTCATACGAAGTCTGTTTTGGCTCCGTGAGTACTCAAATTAAAGCTAGCGACGAGCCGCATCAAAATAGTTGCAGAAGCTAGTTCAATATTTGATACCTCAAAATCGGCATCTTAATAGGTCTTTTTGCCCTCCGAAGTTCGCGAACACAGCTTGTTCCAATTTTTCAGGCCAGTTTTAGAATTTTTTGACTCCTCATATCAACTCAGAATTGAGTGATTCTTTTTGCATTTGAAATCTTGAGTCAGTGCCATTCTTGAGAAAAATTATCATAAAATTGGCACAAACTTTTATAGAATAAAGTTGGAGAGAGAATTATTGGTATATGCTACTTGGTAGTTATTTCTCATCATTATCTTTACTGCCATTGTGATCTTCACTTATATTTTGCTGTCCAGAGCTACTTCATATCCTTTATTGATGCTAGTTGTGCTACGCCGTGACCTCATTAGTGTTCTAGGCTCGCGTCTCTAGTCCGGTCTAGCCTAGGACCAGCACAGTACCGTCGTTGAGCGTTTATTCAACATTGCATCTCTGAATTGATTATTGCTAATCTTTTGCTACCATATATAGCCAACCTAGCTCCACATATTTCTATACCGTGTATACGTACATTCACCTGGCAATCGCTTTACTCAATCTTCGGAGTTATTTGACACCGCTGGTTGCCCGTCACCACCTGCTGCATGGTAAGAACTTGTAAGATATTGATATTTGCTTTACTGTGAGCGCTTTACCACCACATCCGAGTAGTTCATAGGAACATTATTCTCGATTTTTTTTTGTTTCTACTAATCATGGCAGGTTCCGGAGTTGTTAGTTCTTGGGCTTCATCGATCGTGGGAGATTTACCATCACCTAAGAAAATACAACAACCGCCACAAGAGGAGCAATTACATCAGAATGCACATAATCAGGTTAGAGTTTCCATGCCACCATTTACTGGTCGTTTTAGGCCTGATTTATATATTGAATGGGAGTACGAAATAAATGCTATATTTGCTTCCCATAATTTTGATGAGTGTGGAAAATTTCAAGCTGCGGTTAGTACTTTTAGTAGCTTTGCTTTAGTTTGGTGGAGTGAATATTGTCGGTTAAACCCTGATCTTATACCTACTACTTGGGATGATTTAAAACTTGTCATGAGAGATAGATTCGTTGATGTTTATTATACTCATGGCATGATTAAAAAATTACAACATTTAAAACAAGGCACTGACACGGTAACAAAATACTATGATGATTTACAAACTACATTATTGCACTCATTTTTAGAAGAAAGTGAAGAAGATTTTATGGATAGATTTTGGGGAGGATTAAACTGCGATATTCAAGAGATTCTAATTCATGAAGAGTGTTATCCTATGGACCATTTGTTTCGTCTTGCTTGCAAAGCTGAACAGGAAATAAAACGACGTGTTGGCCACAAGGAGAACAAGCGCACGGTGCACATTCCAAGTGTTGATACAGATGTTTCTTCAACTACTAGGCGTACTATGACAACCACATCCGTTGTTGCGAGGACTACATCATCTCCATCATGTGACACATCACCTCCAAGAGTGCCTACATCATCTGAGTCGATCATAAGAGGTAATGACAAAGGTACAGATTTTCAACTTTCACATGAGAATGATGCATGCCTAGTTAACTTGAATACATCATGTGTTGTGTTACCTATTGATTTGAGCACACCAACTATTTTAGAGAATCGTGTTACTGTCATGAATGCGTCTTGTGATCAAAGAGTTGAAGTATCAACAATTTTGAGTGCACCCAATGAATTAACTGTTGATGCAAAAGAAACAATGTTTAATCATTTTGATATGACCTCTAATCTTGGTGATGATTTTGTGTCAAAAGACTTATTGCATGTTTGCTTATTTAAGCATGTAGTAGCATGTAAATTTGATGCAAGTAAGGTTTATTCACCAATGTTGGGATGGTTTAATGATGAACATTGTCAATCCTTTGATATGAATAAGAGCTTCACTTATATGTGCAAATTGAGTTGCAATATTTTCATGTCTTCTAATACTTGTGATAATATTTTGGCTTTACATTTTATAAACTATGAAAGTTACTCATGTATACATGTGTCATATGTGCAAAAATCAAGGGAAGTAAAAATGGATGACATAAACATATACAACATGTACACCTTGTCTCTTTTGTTAGCCACATTTCAGATTAAGCAACGCCGAGGACGGCTTTGTTTTCAAGAAGGGGAGGATGATGAGGACATGACTACCTTGGATACGACCAAAAATATTGCATACATATATATTTGTGAGGTGATTTCTAATGCAAACTATGCAATAATTTATTTATGTCATCCAAGACAAAAATACTTCACAAACTTTTGTGCCATGTCTAATTGCAGGTGTATGGGACATTTGTACAATCCACATATGAACATAAGGGAAAAAGAGAAGTTTATGTGCTGTTCAAAAAGTCCTTTCACGTCACTTTTGGGCCAAGAGAAGATAGAGTCCAAGTCTCTCACGTTCTGGATTCAGATTCGGACTGCACAGACATACCTGACTCAAAACGCCAAGAACTTTTTCATACGGACTCCGAATTGGGTGATTCTTTTTTTGTTGGAAAGTAGATTTCGTGCTCTTTCCAACCCAATTGGATTCACCTTAAAATTCGTCCGGAGTGTTGAGTTATCAATGAAACAATCTGATGCTGCAGCAGAATCCGAGTCAAACTATAAGTCCAAAGGTGTTGCATCACCTCCACTTGGGCCCATGAGCCTTGTACGACCTAGGGTTAGTTTTAGGCTGCCTTGGGACGTCCTCCCACCTCCTTGGCCGCCACCCCTTACTCCTATATAAGTAGATCCATCTAGTAGCTTTTTCCTTGGGATTTGTTTAGTTAAAAGTTAGCCATTGCAACTTCGTGTACTTTGTTTGTGTCCAACGACCAGACCAAGACCGCTTTCGAATCCCCACCTCTATCAATACTTCATCTATATTCGCAATATTCAGATTGCATTATCATATTCTTGCTTGTTCTTCGATTGCGTGCAGGAATAGACCTTCGTGGTCAGGCTGATCGTGCTTTCAGTATCGTCAGTAACCTCGGGAGATTGGTTTAGCGATTGCTAAGGCGCAACGTCGTGCACGTTTGTAGTCGGATCGTCAAAGTCGACTCCACCAAATCGATAGCTATCATCTCATCGAAAGATCGGGCCACCCCCGCCTCTGTCACGTACCCCAAGGTGACAATAATTGAGATTCTTTTTGGTGATTACCATAGTTCGAGGAGTTCATGTATTCACCATGTGTTAATGCTTTGTTCGGGTTCTATATTAAAAGGAGGCCTTAATATCCCTTAGTTTCCTTATGGACCCAGCTTTGACGGGAGAGTAGGAAAAAGATGTCATGCAAGTTCTTACCGTAAGCACGTATGACTATATACGGAATACATGCCTACATTACATTGATTAATTGGAGCTAGTTCTGTGTCGCACTAGGTTGTGACTGTTACATGATGAATGTCATCCAACACAATTATCCATCACAGAGCCAATGCCTATGACTTTCGCATATTGATCTTGCTAAGTTACTACTATTGTTGTTGTTGCTGTTACAATCACTACAAAACTGCTACTGTTATAGTTACTGTTATTGTTTCTATTGCTACTACCGCTATCAAACAATCATATTACTGTGCTACTGATCACTCTACTGTAGATATTTAGTTCTCCAGGTGTGGTTTAATTGACAACTCAACTGCTAATACTTGCAAATATTCTTTGGCTCCCCTTGTGTCGAATCAATAATTTTGGGTTGAATACTCTACCCTCGAAAATTGTTGCGATCCCCTATACTTGTGGGTTATCAAGACCTTTTTTCTGGCGCCGTTGCCGGGGAGCATAGGTCTATTTGCTGAGTCACTTGGGATTTATATCTGTTGATCACTACGAAGAATCTGAAGGATGATAGAACCAAGATAATTCCCTTTAGGACGAGGGGAGGTAAGGAACTGTTATCTAGCTCTGCACTTGATTCACCTTCAGTTTTGAGTAAGCTTGTGACACCACCACCTGCTATTAATCCTGATATGTCGTAAGTAATTGATGATGCTACTTCTTCTATGAATGATGCTATTGATGATGCTAGTACTCTGCTTAATGAAACTGTGCCACTAGGTGAATTTCTTGATGAACAACTTACTAAAGCTAAAGAATTTGAATGTCCTGGATTTGAGAATGCTGAAACTGATGAAATTTATGGTTCACCTATTACCCCTAGCTATCCTAGAATTGAAATGCCTCAGATACCCAAGGGATTTGTTGTTGTCGAAGAGATAACTAGAGGACTTCTTGCTTGTAATCATAGAGAGGATGTTAAGAAACTACTATGTAAGCTGACAGAAAAATCTCTAAATGCAAGAATGAAATATGATCCTAAGTTTGCTACTTCACCTATCTTTGTTACTGATATGGATGATGAATTCTCTGTAGATCTCGAGTTAATTACTTTATTTGAATCTGGTCGTTTCCATGGTTACAAATCTGAAATTGTTGTGGCACATCTTACTAAACTGAATGATATAGCCACCCTATTTGCTCATGAGGAAAAAATTCGCTACTACTATATTCTTAATTTGTTTCCTTTCTTGCTAAAGGGTGATGCTAAGATATGGTTTAATACTCGTTCTCTTGGTTGTGTGCGTAGTCCCCAGGATATGATATATTACTTCTCTGAAAAATATTTTCCTGCTAATAAGAAACATGATGCCTTACAGGAAATATTTAACTTTGTGCAAATTAAAGAATAAAATCTCCCTCAAGCTTGGGGGAGGCTTCTCCAACTACTTAATGCTTTGCCTGATCATCCTCTCAAGAAAAATGAAATACTTGATATCTTTTATAATGGACTAACCGATGCTTCTAGGGACTACCTAGATAGTTGTGCTGGTTGTGTTTTCAGGGAACAAGCTGTTGAACAAGCTGAAGAGCTATTGAATAATATATTAAGGAATGATAATGATTGGACACTTCCTGAACTATCACCTAAACCAACTCCGAAGAAGAGGGGTATTCTATTTCTTAGTCCTAAAGATATGCAAGAGGCAAAGAAATCTCTGAAAGAAAATGGTATTAAAGCTGAAGATGCTAAGAATTTACCACCTATTAAAGAAATACATGAACTCGATACTCCAACATAGGTATAGAGGTAAATTCTCTTATAAGATTTGATGAAGGTGATATTCCTTATAATAAATCTTCTAGTCAATGCCTAGATGAATTTGACAATTATATTGTTAAGCAAGAACACTTTAATATGTATGTTACAAAGCAATTGAAACATAATGCCTTCATGATAGATCGCTTGAGTGACTTGATGTTCAGAATTGCTAATGATGTTAAAGGTGTCGGTAAACATGCATCGTTGGTCCAAAATCAGTTAGGACAAGTTGCTAAGTCTCAAAATGATTTTCTTAATGAGATTAATAATAATACTAATGATCATGTTGTTAGAGTCATTACTAGAGGAGGTAGAATGACTCAGGAGCCACTTTATCCTTAAGGTTTCCCTAAAAGAATTGAACAAGTTTCTCAGAGAATTAATATTGATGCACCTAGTCCATCTAAGAACAAAAAGAAAAAGAAAAATGATAGGACTTTGGATGCTTCTAATGAACCTGAGGTAGAAAAACCTAATGGGAATAGTAATCATGTTTCTATTTCTGATGTTGAGACAAAATCTGGTAATGAACATTCACCTAGTGATAATGATAATGATAATGATGATGTTCATGTAGATGCTCAACCAGATAATGATAAAGAACCTGGTAATGATATTGAAATAGAACCTGCTATTGATCTTGATAACCCACCTCCTGAAAATAAATGTTATGATAAAAGAGATTTCATTGCTAGAAAACATGGTAAAGAAAAAGAACCATGGGTTCAGAAACCCATCCCCTTTCCTCCTAAGCCACATAGAATAAGGATGAGGAACAATTTGAACGCTGTGCTGAAATGCTTAGGCCAGTCTTTCTGCATACCTGTTTGACTGACATTTTAAAGATGGCCCCATATGCTAAATATATGAAAGATATTGTCACTAATAAAAGAAAGATACCTGAAGCTAAAATCTTCACCATCCTTGCAAATTATTCTTTTAAGAATGGAGTACCTAAGAAGCTAGGAGATCCAGGAATACCTACTATACCATGCTCCATTAAAAGAAATTATATCAAAACTGCTTTGTGTGATTCCGGAGTCGGTGTTAATGTTATGCCTTTCTCTTTATATAGAAGACTCGATTTGAATAAACTCACACCTACTGAAATATCATTGCAAATTGCTGACAAATCAACTGCCATACCTATCGGTATTTGTGAGGATGTGCCCGTTGTAGTTGCAAATGTTACTATCTTAACAGACCTTGTTATACTTGGTATGCCCGAGGACGAGAACATGTCGATTATCCTTGGTAGACCCTTTTTTAATACTGCAGGGGCTGTTATTGATTGCAACAAAAGCAAGGTCACTTTCCATATTAATGGTAATGAGCATACGGTGCACTTTCCGAACAAACAATTTCAAGTGAATGGTATCAATATATTGAAAAAGCTTCGATAATTACTATTGGAAGTTTTCAACTCCCTCTTCCTACTATCAAAAAGAAATATGGAACTATTATTATAGGGGAGATGCATATCCCCGTGGAGGTAACTTAGTGCTATACAAAGATTCTTCGGTTTCATGTTACTCGAAAATAGTTTGTTAATAAGACTTGGTCAACCTTATTAATGGAATCTTTTTTAGGGGTATGAGGTCGATGAATTTAGTAAGCACAACTTTCTGTACCTACTTTTTGTTCTATGTTATTCTTAGCTAAATACAATAAAATGCCATGATTATCCTGTTTACTGAATTATCCGTGCAAAAAAAAAATAGCCCAAAAATAAAAGTGCTCAGAATGATGTAAAAATTTAACATGAATTTTTCTGGAATATTTAAGAATTTTTGGCAGTGAGAACAACCCTGGGGCATGCACCTGGTGACCACGAGGCACCTGGGCGCAACCACCCCACTGGGTGCGCCCAGGTGGCTTCTGGGCCCCACAGGGGCCCTCTAACTTATCCCTTTGCCCACTTCGTCTTTTACCTCTAGAAAAAATTCCTGGTAGCTCTCTCCCTCGTGTTCTTGGTCCCAAACCTGAGATTTTCGATCTCTTTGCTCGGAGCTCCGTTTTCGAAACTATTTTGGAGGATTGCTCCTTGGTATTTGACTTCTCCATTGCTCCAATTAGTTTTTGCTTTAGTGGGTTATATTTTGCATAATTAGTTGCTCTTGGTGCTACTAGAAATGAGCTTGCATGTTGAATTCTTTGAGTTCCAAGTAGTTTGAATGCTTGATATAGCCTCTAGACCTTCGTATGAGTAGTTGCTATCAATATTGTGAAGTTTTATTGACATCATTTTGTGGCCCAAATTTTTTAGAAATTTGTTCATAGGAAAAATGAACTTCTTTTGGAGGAGCTCCTCGAAAAGGAATGCCAGGGGAGTCATTAGGGACTCCTCGGACGGTGACCTCAACATTCCTCACAGAATGGAGGTCCGACCGTGCGAATGGCCGCACAATGCCTTCATGAACGAAGCCGAATTCTACCAAGAGTTTGCGCAATTTGTTACAAATGCCGGATTGAGCGACTTCCTCGCAGATGAGTGTGACCAGCACCACATCCTTAAAATTCGCTTGTGCAAAATTTTCAATAGGCTCGAACCCCCCATGGTGCATTTTGATTTATATCCTGAACATCATGATATGTTTTGTGAGATATGTTTGATGCATTTTGATAGGCTGAACATCATGGTGCATTTTGATTTATATGCTGAACATTCAATAGGCTCGAACCCCCCATGGTGCATCTTGATGAATTTTGTGAGATATGTTTGATTCCTTCTGATGGGGAGTTAAGCACTACAAAAAAAACACTTCCGTGATGATACGTGTTTGTCATAGTAGGTCACGTTTTCTGTCATGCATGTACATCCATGACAATTTTATGATATAATCAAGATAGTCATACCTGTGCTGTCGTAGAAATGTTCCATGACAATACCAAAATTATCATCACAGAAGTGTCCACATCCATGACGATAAATGGCTCGTCATTGAAGTGTTTTCGTCAAGGGTAACCGACACGTGGCATCCACCGTAACGGGTCGCCGTTAAGCTATCGAGTTCCAATTTGGATCCGATAACCCGTTAACAACATGGACCAATGGGGATTTTCCACGTGTACAATTCTCATTCGCCGGAGGATCGGCGTGTCGGCTTAGCGTTGGGACAGATGTCATTCGTACAATGGAGGGAACGCGCCTATGATACCTCGACATGTGGCACGGCCCAACAATAGCGCATTTAAGATAAAAAGGCCGGCCCAGCCAAGGGCCCACAAGATTTTGTCATACTCTACTGGGTCGGCCCGTTAACAGCCTTCCATAGTTTGGGCCAAATTATGGCCCACATAAGATCTGGCCCGTTAGATGTCTGTCACGTTTTGGGTCAAATGACAGCCCACATCAGATCCGACCCTTTAACAGTCTGCCATGTTTTGGGCCAAATGACGGCCCATATCGGATCCGGCCCGTTAACTGCCTGACATATTTTGGGCCAAATTACGACCCATATATGATCTGGCTCGTTAACAGTCACTGTGCTTTCGGCCCCACTGGGGGCCCATTTGAACTACGGCCTCTTAAAGGCCCATGTAATAGTTCAGCCCGATATTACGTTCGGCCTGTTAATGGCCATTGGTACATATGGGTTGTTGTCGGCCCGGTTTCACTTTCGGCCATTTAACGGCCTGTGCTGCATGTGGGCCTATTTCTGGGCCGAAGTGACTTTCGGCCTCTTAAAGGCCCGTAGTCTTCATGGATATATTTTAGCCCAACCTGACCATTGGGCCATTAAAGGCCCGTGAGATAACTAGGCCTAATGATGACCTGCTTTGCATCCGGCCTGCTTACGACCCATTATGTTATTGGGCCAACTATGGCCCGACAAATATTTTGGCCTGTTAATGGCCCGTCTTGTGGTTGAGCCAATCATGGGCCTCTGACACTATTCAGGCCCAATCTACTTTTTAGAATGTTAAAAGCCCATTCTATCTTCTGGCCCAACTTAGGCAACTAGTTTACTCAGCCTGTTAAAGGCCTGAAACTAATAGTTGATGAGTTTACGTCTAGGCCTTTGATTGGCTGGACATGATTGTAGGCCCATGTTTCGGCCCATTTACAGCGATTGGCGGGCCAGCCAGTTTTAGTACCATAATTTTTTTATATAATAAACCGAACGTTTAGGCCCATTGCGCTCCGTCAATCCTTACGACCTTTTAAGGGAGCGACGACAACATATACAGAAATTAAATTACAGCATCATGACGAAGAATATACATAGACTATACAACAAAGAAATTACTACATATTACGTGCACTGGGCATAAAAGTTCATCGCCAGCGATAATAAAGCGCAACCAGACAACAGATTACATATGCTGGGCATCAAAGGTCGCCACCAGTGCAAATAAACACGCCGCCTAAAATAATATACAGAACTGACAACACTTCAACACAGTTCAAGAAAGGTTAGCCCTACCTGGGAGCTGCAGCGCAAGCAGGTGAGCAAGCTGATGACTACACTTGTTTGACGTTTATATCCAACTCTAGCTGCATAACATCAATGGCAGTTCTTGGCGTCAGTGAAATCACCCTGAAAGAGAAAAAAGCAGACAGATAACATGCTTTGCACATATAAGCAATAGTGCTATCGATTCATCCCATTTCTTAGTGGCAAACAAAGAGACCTGGATTGAAATAGAATAAAAGTTGTTCACTGTTAAGACATGGCAGGAAATGGCATTGTGCATGAGTGGCCAGGTTCACCACACCACTGGATTATAACACAAGCATACATGCAGTGTTAAAGAATGTACAAGCATCGATGGTGAGTGTACTATCAATTTATCCCATTCCAGATTGGTAAATAAAGAGACACGATTTAAATAACATGAACATAATATGCATTGTTCATAGTTAAGACATAGCAGGATATGACATTGTCCTGGAGTTGGTAGTTTGACGACACCACTGGATTACAAATCAACAAGCATACACGTAGTGCTAAGGAAGATCACTTGTTATGTTTAGTTTAATTTACATGGTATGAATAAGGAACTAGGTTGTACAACTAAAAACTGAAATTGAGAAGGAGAAACTTATATTTATGAACTTCTTCATAATAAACTTTAAACATGCAATTTGATGCAAACGACAAAAATAAACAGCAGTTGCAGTCATTTCTATCCAAATATACACAACAAAGTTTGAAGGCTCGAAAAGGACAAACATACGTTAGTAATGAAGACCGGCTCTATAAACCCTTTTTCCATGTTGATGGGGGGGGGCATTCAAGAAGTTATCCATAAGAGTCTTTCTTCATAAGCATTGCCTTTATTCTACATTTTGTTAAGAGTAAAAATAGAAGTGATAATATAGGAACAAATGGAGATTATTTAAGCTAAGATGCAGAGTGATGCTACATAATCAACTAGCTATAGATGTAGGTACAACATACAACCAAAAGGTACTGACAAGAGTAATGCAGAGCTAAACATCTTCAGTAGCATTGGTTTTATTCAACATTTTGGTAAGAATAAACATAGATCTGATATGTACAAAATGGATGCCAAGGGAAAATAAGCTGCAAAGTGATGGTACATTAACAATTAGCTGACAGTATAAGTACAGTGATAAAGGACAACATATACTTACAAGAACAATGTAGAGCTAAACTTCTTCATAAGCATTGGGTTTATTCTACATTAATGTAAGCATTAATATAGATCTGATAATTAGGAGAGAACAGTGGATATGCAGGTTATCATGCACACTGATGTCACATAATCAACCAGGTATGAATGTAAGTACAGCGATACAAGACAACAGGTACTAACAAGAGCAATGCAGCGAGCAGCATAGTTGTGATATCCTAGGTTTTGTGGCGTTGGTTCTATCGCCAATATAAGTGGGATGCTGTCTGATTTCTGCGGTACCACCACCTTTTTCAAGGACTTTGCTACTACTCCTTCAGGTTCTGCAATCACTCTCTTCCTTTTGGACGTCCGATACACAAGAACAGCATTTGAATGGAAAAACATGGTATGATGACAAATGGAATGCGTATTGATAATGGGTGGGCGTGGCAACTTCACATATGTGATGAGTAAACCAAGCACATGGCGGCGCAAAGAAGCAGAAGAAATGCAAGACAGCTTACGCAAGTTACGTGCAACCAATAAAACCTTGCCAAATTAGAACAGGCACCTTGTAGGGTGAATAGGATAGGCCATCTGCCTTTGACTCATTGAGCTCAGAATAGTCATTGGGATCATATTTTGAACATGAATATGTAGGTACAGAGCGTGTGGGCTACATTCCATCCAGAATGGAACTCAATGCCTTGATGCCATGTTTGCTAGTCATTGCACTTTTCCGCTATACTCTTCTGATGTACACATTCTCATATTCATTGTGATTTTGTTCAATATCTGAGCAGCATGACAACATAAATAGTAGTGAGATTATCTTTGTAATGCAGAGGATATTCCAATATAATAGGGGCTCCTTATAAACCCTTGTGTGCTATCACTAGATTTTGACAAGAGAGCCCTTGTGTGCTGTAATTTGGTGCGTACAATAATATAATCTGGCACAACTACACAAAAAATAGGCTCCCTGTTGGGAGCTCCAGAAGTAAGGATAGTTGGCAGATGATAGGTTCATAATATATTGTATTGAAAGTTTATTATGAAACCATGACAACGAGAGTGCATAGAGAAATAGTATTCCAACATGTCTCTATATGTGGCGCACATGCATTTCAAAACTCACGTAGTAACATTAGCTAACCAATTAAATGTAAGCTTTGGAAATACGAGTGGTATGTAGTTTCGCTTGAAGGATGGAGTGATATTATTATGACACAAAGCCACTATGCAGATTGTAGTGTCGATAAAAGGGGGACACCATAAGCATCATAAATAAATCAGGGAAGTGGAACTGGCTGGAAAATATGGGGTTGTATTGCCACTACTAATCGAAAGCCTATCGATCACCAGGCCAGCTCTATTCAACTGAAGGCACACAACTGTTACTATCAATCTAGTCTCTAAAAGGACGCACAACTCCCAGCATTTCCTAGATATTATGGCAGAACAACTCAAATTACTGAAAGCAACTTGCAGAAGCAGCCAAATAAACCTGTCGACTGCAGATGTCCCTGCTTGCCTTCTTGACGAGGAACATACTGTACTTATTAAAGAAGAAGATATTAAAGAATAGAAGAGGAAGCATATTATGGAGATTCTGTTTCTTTCTATACAAGGTTGGTTGCCCACCCATGATGAATCAGAGCATCCAAAGAAATGCAATTCCATGCTGTCTCTCTCTATGTGGCCACAGGCATTTGGAAACTCAAGTGGGAGCATTACCTGATGTAACACCCCCAATGGTTAACTACAGTAACCACCCTTTTGATGATGCCAAGTCAGCATGGTTAACAGTGCATGATCATTATTTGCATCATATTGCATTTCAACTCCTAAGTCAAATCCAAATTAAATTAAAGTGGCAAAATTAAAAGTTGTTCGAACACATAAACTAAAATGTCAGATAAATAATAAATATTCCAGAGACACTTCTAAAATTGAAACCAACCATATTGGAATTGGATAAGTGACTCAATCATCCTCGAACAGTGGATAAAAATAATATTTAATAACCATTTATTAAATCTAAATTAAATATGAAATTATGTTTTGACCAAACTAGTTTTTGGTGTTAGGATATATGCCCTGTATTTTATGAGCTAGGTCACTAATTTTGTAAAGTAATTTGGAGGCCTAACTATTTACTAAACTGAGACATAATAATAAATAAAAAATAATAATAAAAATTAGAGAAAGGACCCCCCTCTTTTCCCCACCGGGCCAAACCCGCCGGCCCAGTCGGCCACCCCCACAGGCCGGCCCACCCCGTTCCTCCTTATCCCCTCCCACTCCAGAAACCCTAATCCCCGTCACCACTCCCTCCCCCCCCCCTCCCTCGATCCCCTTCTCCCCCCCCTGTTTTGGATCGGGCGCGGCCCCGCCTCCCCGCGCCGCCCGACGCCGCCGACGACCGCGCCCCGTCGCCCGACGCCGCCTCCTCGTCTCCTCCCCAACGGCCGACCCCGAGCCTCGCCGCCCCCCCTCGTTCCCCTGCAGCGCACGTGAGCGCCCACCTCCTCTCCCCTTCTCTCTATCGCCGGCACCGTCCGCACGCGCGTGCTCGTACCCCCCCTCGAGCCCTCCGCCTGCTCCGGCCCCGGCCTCGCTTGCTCGCAGCCGCACTGCGCTGCTGCTGCAACGGCTGCTGCCGCTCTCCCTCACGCGCCCCTGTCCCCGTCCGCGCCTCGCTGCTCCCCGCGCCGCATCGGGCCGCGCCCTTGACGCCTACGCGCCCCCAACGCGCGCCCACGGCCCTCCTCCTACGCTCCCGGCCACGCCCCTTTTGCCTCGTCGTCCGACGACCGTGCGCCTGCGCCCGCTTGGCCGTGCTGCACCCGCCGGCGCTCGGCCATCCCGCCGCGCCCCGGCTCCCGCCATCGCTCGCCCCCAACCCCCACCCCCCCCATCACCGCCTCCCCCACCCCCCCCGCCTCTCTTACGCGCCAGCACCTGGCCTCGCCGGCGCTAGCCGCGCCCGCCACGGCCGGCCTGGCCAAGCCCGCGCCCGCCACGGCCGCCGGCGCACCGGCCGCGGTCGCCGCCTGCCCCGCTCGACCTCGCGTGCGCCTGGCCTTTGGACCTGGACACGTCCGGCCCCCTGGCAGTGTTGCCCGGACATTGTCCGGCCTGCCAGTGGGCCCTGTGCCCTGTTAGCTGTTAAAAAAAAGTAAAATAATAATAATTATTAAATTAATGATTAATTAGTTAATTATTTAATTAGGCAATTATTTAAAGCTAATTAACTAGGGTTAGTTAACCTAATCTGTTGATTAGGGTTTAATCTGATTAATTAGTTTAGAGACAATGACAGGTGGGACCCACTGGTCCTGACATCATGCTGACGTCATGATGACGTCAGCAAACACTGTTCTGGATAATGTTAGATTTAAATAATTAATTAAAATTCAGAAAATTAATAAAAACTTTAGAAAATCATATAAAATAATCCGTAACTCAGATCGAAAAACTTTGTACATGAAAGTTGCTCAGAACGACGAGACGAATCTGAATACGCGATCCGTTCGTCCGTCACACGTCCCTAACTATCCGAACTTGCAACCGTTCCCCTCTTATCCTCTGTCCGATAATTCCAAAGACCCGGGAAATATCGTCAGATATTCTCCCGCTCCGTCTGTTACGTGTGATGCTGCGTTAGACTACCCCTAGCACCGTGTATCGTATTTGTCATGCTCATGTTTGCTATATATTTATACTGTTTCCTCCCCCTCTTCTCTCTCGATAGCCCCCGACCCCGACGTCGTCCCCGAGACCGACGCAGCTCCGGAGCCCGAAGACACCATAGACGACCTTGCCCTTGCCGCCGAGCAACCAGGCAAGCCCCCCCTTTGATCATCCCGATATCGCCCATTCTATATTCTCATGCTTGCATTAGAATTTGCTACTGTTACTGTTTGCTCCTATTCTGATGCATAGCCTGTTTATTGTAACCTGCCATTGATACTTACCTGCTTATCCTAAACTGCTTAGTATAGGATGGGTAGAGACCCACTAGAGGACCCCACTTTGATCCTTGTTGCCCCACTGGATTATCAGAAGACCCGATCAACGGGATTGAAGACCAGGCCCCGACACCGCACATCACCCCCCCTTAGTTGTAACGACACTGCAGCGTTACTATCGAGTGCCGAGGGTGAAACCTCATGTAGCACTTCTGATGTTAACTCTGTAGAGTAGCTATTCGATCGTGGTCATCGAGGGTGATTCCTCCTTCTCCACTTCCGATACGACGCTGTCGTGCAACACATCAAGTGTGAACTCATCGAGGGTGATTCCTCCTACGTTCATCTTGGCAGTTACGTCGGTAGGAATCCAACGAGGGTGATACCTCGGATTCCCCTGATGTTATGGACACACGGATACTTGGACTTTACAATGTTACTTGGAAAGGTGGGTCGACCCTGAGGGGTACCCGCGTGTGATGTGAAGGCGGGTTGCCAGTGTGGTGCCCGAGTGGTGAATACGAGGCGCGGCCGGGCATTCTTAACCCTTGCCGCAAGTCCTCGAGACGGGGCAACGGGGTCACATCTTTCGTGAGTCTCTGCTCGTTTCCGCAAGCCCTAGTCCATTAACGATTTGGATATTTGATCCGAGCAGGCCTCTGGTCTGATAGCACTAACCATCACGTGGGCATAGTATGGGCGTTCTGCATCGTAGCATCAGCCGAAAGCTCTGTCAGACGTCTAGTTCAGCCTTGCGGCCGGGACGGACCGGCGCCCCCCTGGTGCCTGGCTTCCCCCTGCACGCAACGACTCGGAGTGCACAGGGCGATGGCCCAAGACCTCTGAGCGCTTAGGATGTAGACCGACGGGGACCTCTCTGCTGAGCTGTAGGTAGGGTTGCGATGTGTCGTTTGGCCGAGGCCGGGCATGACCCAGGAAAGTGTGTCCGGCCGGAGTTAATCGAGCGTGTTGGGTAAGTTGGTGCACCCCTGCAGGGAAGAACATTTCTATCGATAGCCGGTCCTACGGTAAAGGACACTCGGAGTTGTATCCCGATCGATACAACTAGAACTGGACCCTTGAGACGTTAACAGGTTGATGACTGTATTGGCTCTGGGATCGCTTTCTCACAGGGAGTCGAGAAAGGATCTCAGGACGAGGTTTGATGACTTTATGGCTCTGGGATTGCTTTCTCGCAGGGAGTCGAGAAAGGATCTCTGGGTGAGGTTGATATTATTACTGCTACATTATATGGTATTGTTCTACTCTCTTCTACTGCTGCAAGACCGCTGAAGATGCTAGTCTTCGATAGGACTAGGCCTTCTCTCTATTCTGGCATTTCTGCAGCCCAGTCCACATATACAGCCTCCCCTTGATAATGTTGCATATGTAGTGTAGACCCTTGCTTGCTGAGTACTTCTGAGTACTCACGGTTGCTTTGTTTTCCTTTTCTCCCCATATCAGTTTGTCGTGACCAAGATGACGGAGCCCCTGAGACAGCTGCCCTGCCGACGATCGCTACTACTACTACCCAGAGGATGGATACTACTATGAGTTGACTGACGACCAGGAGTAGGATCGGAGGGTCCCAGGCAGGAGGCCTGCGCCTTTCGATCGTAGTGTTTTATTTTGCCCCGCCTTTCTAAAGGCCTTTCTGTTTCTATTTCATATCTGTACTCAGATATCTGATGCTTCTGCTGACGCTTGTTCGCAAGCTTATGTATTCGAGCCCTCGAGGCCCCTGGCTTGTAATATAAAGCTTGTATGACTTTATTTATGTTTTAGAGTTGTGTTGTGATATCTTCCCGTGAGTCCTTAGGCTTGATCGTGTGCATTTGCGTGTATGATTAGTGCACGATCGGGCCGGGGGCGTCACACCTGACCAATTAAATGTATGTCTATTAACTAATATGAATATCATGTCACATTCGTATTGGAACAACTAAGCTTTGGAATTATGATTTGTGTGTTATTTAGCTTTAAAGGGTGGACTTGATAGAGGCAGAGGTGTCCCGTCTTTCGATGAGATGGTGGCTATCGTTTTTTGTGGAGTAGACTTTGACGGTCCGACTACAAACGTGCGAGGACGTCGCGCCTTAGCAATCGCTAAACCAACTCCGAGAGGTTATTGACCATGCCGGAGCACGATCAACCTGACCACGAGGGTCTATTTCCTGCAAGCAAACGAAGAACAAGCAAGAAACTAAGATTTGCAATCTGGATATTGCAAATATAAGATGAAAGCTTTATTGATCAAGGTGGGGTTCTGTGACATCTTGGTCTGGTCGTTGAACACAAACGAAGTACGCGAAGTTGCAGCTATGGTGAACTTTTAATCTAAACAAAACCCAAAGTCTAAACGGTGCCCTAAGGGCTGTATATATGGAGGAAGAGGGGGGGATTTCGTGGCGCTTGAAGGAGGAGTCCGAAACCAACCATATCTCTTGTTTCCCCACACATACGGACTCTAAAAACAACCTACACTCAAGTATTTCGAAATTACATGGGCCTGGCCCAATAATAAGGTGACGCAGCACCTATAATAGCCTCTGGACGAAATTTATGAAGTGGCATCTTGTATATTTTGTCCAAGGCGTCCTGCACTCATTATGATGGCTTCAAAGTCCTGAAATCATCACTTGTAACTCCGTTCTTGTTCCCCTTGCGCATGCCATCATCTCCATGCTTGAACTTGCTCCAAGGTTCCTCTTTCTTGTCCAAGCTAGCCCCTTCATTTGTAAGCAAAACAAATGTATCCAATTTAGGCAGCATCATATTCTCATGAACATTAGAATCATTACCAAGAAACGAAAGTACCTGATAATTTAATTGGCGTGCGCGAGCTCTAGTAATTGGTCCAGTATGTATAGCAGCAGGGGCTGTGGGTGTAACAATGGTATTGATGTCCTCATCAGGACTGCTGCTAGTAGGACACAAAGCACCTACGCAGATCATAGTGTAGATATAATGGGAAAACCCTAAGCATCACAAGTAAAATCAGGAAAGTGGAACTTGCTGGAAAATATGTGCTAGTATTGCTGGTACGGCTAGAAAAGATTCGAATAGCAGCTCTCTACAACTGAAGGCGCAGTACTGTTACTATCAGTCTAACTCTCAAAGGCGACACAACTTCCAGCATTTCCTGGATATTAGGGAAGACCAACATGAAGAGTTGAAAGCATCCATGACAAGCGACCGAATAGACATGTACACTGCAAATGTCCATGCTCCTCTTCACTACAAGGAACATATTGTACTACTATTATACTCCCTCTGTTCCTAAATATAAGTCTTTGTAGAGATTCCACTATGGATCACATACGGGTGCATATAGATACATTTTAGAGTGTAGATTCATTCGTTTTGCTCCGGATGTAGTCCATGGAGGAATCTCTACAAAGACTTATATTTAGGAACAGAGAGAGTAAGATATTAAAGAAGAACAGAAGAGAAACATGCTAAAGAAGAGCAAGCCAATTTTGGATAATAAAATGTTCGTTGCCCACACAAGATGATCCATAGAGCATAAAGAATGCAGCTCCCTACTGTCCCTCTGTATGTGGCGCACGTGCTTTTCAAAAGTAAAGTAGGAACATTAGCTGACCAATTAAACGTTCTCTGTTTTAGTCAACTTTCATTTAAACTAATGTGGAATACAAAAGGGGAAAACCATAAGCATTGCGAGTATAGTGGTGAGTGTGCCATGGTGGATCTGAAGGTGCAAACTCGACAAAGGCAACTTCGCAACCAATGTTTGCTTTCAACTAACAAGTAAGATTCTAAGTGATGGACAAGAAATGACAGTAAAGCAGTGGCGATCTATTTTCTTCCCGAGATAAATAACTTGAGTAGATACGAAAGAGTATCACTCTGGTGTGGCACCGTGTAAGCATCTGCTGAGGCGTTGAGGGTGCTGCGGTAGCGATGGCTGTCAACGGCGTGGAAGTAGATCTAGGAGGGCAGACTGTGGCGGTGAGGGAAATATCTTGGCGCGATGGACGAGACGGTCGTATGAGTGGCCTCGACAAGGTGGACGACGGCGCGAATGAAGTGAGAGGACGCGATACAAGGATCCTGATCCGAAGCCGTGGATGAGAGAGGTCGATCTCTTGTAATGGACGACGGCGTTGGGGTATGAGCTCCGGCATGGTGGAGGACGGTGGTGGATGGGGTGGTGGACGGAGGAGACTGGGGTGGAGAGGGTGTTTTGGCGCCCACGGAGTACGAATGGGGAAATGGAGGGAGAGAGGTAGGGGGAACCATGTCTTCGGGACGCGCTTGTCTCAAATGCGAGGGAATTTACAAACTTAGCCCCCGTTTAAAATTTCCTACATCACAGCAATATTGGTCAGTTGGGGATAGGACGGTAATCTTGCATACACCAAATATTTGCCGACGGAGATTTCGGCCGAGGAGAGTTTGTTTTGGTGCCCACCGTGTATGAATTGGGGTGAGAGGCGATTTGGGCCGAGGAGAAATTATGTTTTGGCGCCCACCGTGTATGAATCCGGGGAGGAGAGAGGTGGAGGCGGTTATGTCACAGTTGAGTGAAATTACAAGCCTACCCCTATCGAAACCTATAGAAATCGAGCCGATAGGCTTTGTGTGTCAGGGATAGGCAGTAATTTCGATCTCACAGATTTTGGTTTTGGGCGGTTAGTGCGAGTTTCCCCGCTTTGTTCAAATTTTTGTAGAAAAATATTGCACGTTTACCCTGCCAACTCAATTCGAATCCATTTTGTATTCTTTTTTTTCCAGGCAGGATCCATTTTGTATTCGAATACAAATCTATATACATCATTTTTTTATATATACTTCCAAACGCACAACAAAGAATTCTGCTCCTTTATATATAAAATATGATTTACAAATGCAATGATCTCAAAATCATAAGGTTGAATTCAAATTTTTAACCAAATTATGTTTGACTTTGAATTCAAAATTTTGAAACCAAATTATGTTCAGCTCAAATGTATGGATCGGTAATATCAATATATTAAATAACATACACGCATGCAAGTTCAAATTAGTATGCATGTTTGATAGATCAATTTTGGTTCGAGTATCTGCAATTCAAATATTTGAATCCCTTTTATGTTGACATCTTCTATACACACAACTAAATATTTGAATCTCGTTTCACGCCCATCTCTCTCTAGGTCTCTCTCGCGTGCTCCTTCATGTAGCTATCACTCTCTTTTCTCCATCTCACCCGCACACTCACTACATTCTTCTCCGTTTTTTGCAAACACGGTCTCTCGTTGTCTCCCTCGAGAAGTGTCACACTCTCTCTATCTTCATAGATTACACGGTTTTCATTATCTCTCACGTCTCTATCATTCTCTGGTATCACTATAGCTACCTAAGCTTTCTTTTTCAAAGCCACACACACACTCTCGCTCGTCTTTCACTTTACCTTTCTCTCCAGGATTCTCTCACGCACACTATATCTTTCTAGATATGACTCCTACCACTAAAATTACTCTCTCCGGCACACACACACCGTTTGTTGGGGTCTCCTTTCCGTCTTCATCTCCATTCCAAAACTGACATTATTCATTAGTTTACCGATCAGACAAACTCTCTCTCTCCCCTCTCTCTCTCTCTCTTTCTCACTCACTCACACACGCACACACACACACAACTCCCGCTTTGGATCCCCCTACTAACTACGGTCTCTCTCTCCTACATAAAACTCTCGCTTTCGCACCCCCGACTCGTATCTCTCTCACAAACATTGGTCGACCAGACTCTAGATAGGTTTATCCATCTACCGCACACTTTCGCTCCTTCTATCTATGTAGATTTTTCGTCCCTTCTTGAGACACGCCCTCTCGATCGTGCACACGCACACTATCGCCTCATTTTATGGTAATACCTCTCGCACACACACTCTTTGTGTCTTTGTCACACACGCACTCTGTCCTCCTCCTCTCTCCCTCTCTCACTCACACACACTGATAGAGGTGAGGGTGTCCCGATCTTTCGATGAGATGATAGTTATCGTTTTTGGTGGAGTAGACTTTGACGATCCGACTAAGAACGTACGAGGACGTCGCGCCTTAGCAATCGCTAAACCAACTCCGAGAGGTTATTGACCAGGCCGGAGCACAATCAACCTGACCACGAGGGTCTATCTCCTGCAAGCAAACGAAGAACAAGCAAGAAACTAAGATTTGCAATCTGGATATTGCGAATATAAGATGAAAGCTTTATTGATCAAGGTGGGGTTCTGTGACGTCTTGGTCTGGTCGTTGAACACAAACGAAGTACGCGAAGTTGCAGCTATGGCGAACTTTTAATCTAAACAAAACCCAAAGTCTAAACGGTGCCCTAAGGGCTGTATGTATGGAGGAAGAGGGGGGGATTTCGTGGCCCTTGAAGGAGGGGTCCGAAACCAACCCTATCTCTTGTTTCCCCACACATACGGACTCTAAAAACAGCCTATACTCAAGTATTACGAAATTACATGGGCCTAGCCCAATAATAAGGTGACGCAGCACCTATAATAGCCTCTGGACGAAATTTATGAAGTGGCATCTTGTATATTTCGTCCAAGGCTTCCTGCACTCATTATGGTGGCTTCAAAGTCCTGAAATCATCACTTGTAACTCCGTTCTTGTTCCCCTTGCGCATGCCATCATCTCCATGCTTGAACTTGCTCCAAGGTTCCTCTTTCTTGTCCAAGCAAGGCCCTTCATTTGTAAGCAAAACAAATGTATCCAATTTAGGCAGCATCATATTCTCATGAACATTAGAATCATTACCAAGAAACGAAAGTACCTGATAATTTAATTGGCGTGCGCGAGCTCTAGTAATTGGTCCAGTATGTATAGCAGCAGGGGCTGTGGGTGTAACAATGGTATTGATGTCCTCATCATCCTCCCCTTCTTGAAATGAAGTCGTCCTCGACGGAAGCTCATCTTCCTCACCCAAATAAGGCTTCAAATCTGCAATGTTAAAAGTGGGACTAACCCCAAAATCTGCAGGCAGCTCAAGTTTATATGCATTATCATTTATTTTCTCTAACACCTTAAAAGGACCATCAGCACGTGGCATTAGCTTTGATTTGCGCAAATCAGGAAATCTATCCTAACGCAAATGTAACCAAACAAGATCTCCAGGTGCAAACACAACATGTTTTCTACCCTTATCTCCAGCAAGTTTATATTTAGCATTCATACGCTCAATGTTCTCCTTAGTTAACTCATGCATTTTTACGATCAATTCAGCACGTTGTTTAGCATCAAAATTAACCTTCTCCGAAGATGGAAGAGGCAACAAATCAATAGGTGCACGAGGTAGGAAACCATATACAATTTCAAAAGGGCACATCTTAGTAGTAGAATGCAACGAACGATTATAAGCAAATTCAATATGAGGCAAGCATTCTTCCCACATTTTCTTGTTATTCTTCAAAACAGCCCTAAGCATAGTAGACAAAGTTCTATTGACTACTTCAGTTTGTCCATCAGTTTGGGGGTGACAAGTAGTACTAAAAAGCAGTTTAGTCCCCAACTTAGCCCATAAACATCTCCAAAAGTGGCTAAGAAATTTGGTATCACGATCTGAAACAATAGTATTTGGCACACCATGCAAGCGAATAATTTCACGAAAGAACAAATCAGCAACATTAGCAGCATCATCGCTTTTATGACATGGTATAAAGTGTGCCATTTTCGAGAACCAATCCACGACAACAAATATGCTATCCCTCCCCTTCTTTGTTCGAGGTAAACCCAAAACAAAGTCCATAGATATATCCTCCCATGGAACACTAGGTACAGGCAAAGGCATATATAAACCATGAGGATTGAGTCGTGACTTAGCTTTTTGACATGTAGTGCAGCGAGCAACAAAGCGCTCAACATCCCGTCTCATCTTTGGCCAAAAGAAATGTGTAGCAAGTACATCCTCCGTCTTCTTTACGCCAAAGTGTCCCATTAATCCTCCTCCATGCGCCTCCTGCAACAACAAAAGACGAACGGAGTTAGCTGGAATGCATAGCTTGTTAGCACGAAACACAAATCCATCGTTAACGATGAACTTGTTCCATGTTCTCCCTTCTTTACAATTCTGCAATACATCTTTAAATTCAGCATCATGCACATATTGATCTTTGATGGTCTCCAAACCAAATATTTTAAAGTCAAGTTGTGAAAGCATAGTATAACGATGAGACAATGCATCAGCAATAACATTTTCTTTACCCTTCTTGTGTTTAATGACATAAGGGAAAGTCTCAATGAATTCAACCCATTTAGCATGTCTACGGTTTAGTTTGGCTTGACTTTTAATATGTTTCAAAGATTCATGATCAGAATGAATAACAAATTCTTTGGGCCATAAATAATGTTGCCATGTTTCCAAAGTCCGAACAAGAGCATATAATTCCTTATCATAAGTAGAGTAATTCAGACTAGGCCCACTCAATTTTTCAGAAAAGTATGCAACAGGTTTGCCATCTTGTAATAACACACCTCCTAATCCAATTCCACTAGCATCACATTCAAGCTCAAAAGTCTTATTAAAATCAGGAAGTTGGAGTAAAGGAGCATGTGTTAACTTATCTTTCAACACCGTGAAGGCTTCTTCCTGTGCGGTACCCCAAACAAAAGGCACATCCTTCTTTGTAAGCTCGTTGAGAGGTGCAGCAATGGTACTGAAATCTCTCACAAAACGCCTATAGAAACCAGCGAGGCCAAGGAAACTCCTCACTTTGCTTTGTTGAATTTGCGGTTGCATCGTCGTGTCAAGTTGCTGGTCTTAGCGTCTAGTTCTTTAGAGTTTCGAGTTCTGTTCACAAGTTGTCACGCCGCCGCCGCACCATCATCATCGCCCCTATCGTATACCACCACAGCTTATCTGCTATTTCTCTGAGTCCATATACCACCACCGATCCGAGTCCATATACCACCACCGATCCGAGTCCATATACCACCACCAGTCCGAGTTCCACCAGATTCATCTCTGCCACCAGTCCTAGTCCGAGTCCACTATTTATTCCTTTATTTTGGAGTTCCAGATCAGGCGATACTACGAGTCGTGAACAAGTCGGATTCCCCAATTTTCGTGCTACCCGCAGAAGAAAAATAGTTAACGACAAACTTGTTCCATGTTCTCCCTTCTTTACAATTCTGCAATACATCTTTAAATTCAGCATCATGCACATATTGATCTTTGATGGTCTCCAAACCAAATATTTTAAAGTCAAGTTGTGAAAGCATAGTATAACGACGAGACAATGCATCAGCAATAACATTTTCTTTACCCTTCTTGTGTTTAATGACATAAGGGAAAGTCTCAATGAATTCAACCCATTTAGCATGTCTACGGTTCAGTTTGGCTTGACTTTTAATATGTTTCAAAGATTCATGATCAGAATGAATAACAAATTCTTTGGGCCATAAATAATGTTGCCATGTTTCCAAAGTCCGAACAAGAGCATATAATTCCTTATCATAAGTAGAGTAATTCAGACTAGGCCCACTCAATTTTTCAGAAAAGTATGCAACAGGTTCGCCATCTTGTAATAACACACCTCCTAATCCAATTCCACTAGCATCACATTCAAGCTCAAAAGTCTTATTAAAATCAGGAAGTTGGAGTAAAGGAGCATGTGTTAACTTATCTTTCAACACCGTGAAGGCTTCTTCCTGTGCGGTACCCCAAACAAAAGGCACATCCTTCTTTGTAAGCTCGTTGAGAGGTGCAGCAATGGTACTGAAATCTCTCACAAAACGCCTATAGAAACCAGCGAGGCCAAGGAAACTCCTCACTTGTGTGACCGTTTTGGGCTGCGGCCAACTCTCAATAGCTTCAATCTTGGCTTTATCAACTTCAATTCCCTGTGAAGTAACAACATAGCCAAGAAAAGATACTCGGTCGGTGCAAAAGGTGCACTTCCCAAGGTTACCAAACAAACGTGCATCACGTAGAGCAATAAAAACAGCACGTAAATGTTCCAAATGTTCCTCGAAAGATCTGCTATAAATCAATATATCATCAAAGTAAACTACCACAAATCGTCCAATGAAAGCACGTAAAACTTCGTTCATTAATCTCGTGAAAGTACTAGGTGCATTAGTTAACCCAAAAGGCATGAATAACCACTCATATAAGCCGAACTTAGTTTTAAATGCTGTTTTCCATTCATCTCCCAATTTCATACGAATTTGATGGTATCCACTTCGCAAATCAACTTTGGAGAATATTGTAGAGCCACTCAATTCATCAAGCATATCATCTAGCCTAGGAATAGGATGATGATAACGAATAGTAATATTATTAATGCCTCTACAATCAACACACATACGTGACGTACCATCCTTTTTTGGCACTAGTATAATAGGAACAGCACAACGATTAAGAGATTCGCGTATATAACCTTTGTCGAGCAGCTCCTGTACTTGACGCATAATCTCCTTCGTCTCCTCTGGATTGGTACGGTATGACGCACGGTTTGGCAACGAAGCATCGGGAATTAAGTCAATCTAATGCTCAATCCCGCGAATAGGTGGTAATCCCGGTGATGAGGACATGACTACCTTGGATACGACCAAAAATATTGCATACATGTATATTTGTGAGGTGATTTCTAATGCAAACTATGCAATAATTTATTTGTGTCATCCACGACAAAAATACTTCACAAACTTTTGTGCCATGTCTAATTGCAGGTGTATGGGACATTTGTACAATTCACATATGAAGATAAGGGAAAAGGAGAAGTTTAGTTGCTGTTCAAAAAGTCCTCTCACGTCACTTTTGGGCCAAGAGAAGATAGAGTCCAAGTCTCTCACGTTCTGGATTCAGATTCGGACTGCACAGACATACCTGACTCAAAACGCCAAGAACTTTTTCATACGGACTCCGAATTGGGTGATTCTTTTTTTGTTGGAAAGTAGATTTCGTGCTCTTTCCAACCCAATTGGATTCACCTTAAAATTCATCCGGAGCTATGAGTTATTGACGAAACAATCTGACGCTGCAGCAGAATCCGAGTCAAACTACAAGTCCAAAGGTGTTGCATCACCTCCACTTGTGCCCATGAGCATTGTACGACCTAGGGTTAGTTTTAGGCTGCCTTGGGACGTCCTCCCACCTCCTTGGCCGCCACCCCTTACTCCTATATAAGTAGATCCATCTAGTAGCTTTTTCCTTGGGATTTGTTTAGTTAAAAGTTAGCCATTGCAACTTCGTGTACTTCGTTTGTGTCCAACGACCAGACCAAGACCGCTTTTGGATCCCCACCTTTATCAATACTTCATCTATATTCGCAATATTCAGATTGCATTATCATATTCTTGCTTGTTCTTCGATTGCGTGCAGGAATAGACCTTCGTGGTCAGGCTGATCGTGCTTCCAGCATCGTCAGTAACCTCAGAAGATTGGTTTAGCGATTGCTAAGGCACAACGTCGTGCACGTTTGTAGTCGGATCGTCAAAGTCGGCTCCACCAAATCGATAGTTATCATCTCATCGAAAGATCGGGACACCCACGCCTCTATTACCCGGTGGCACGTCTTGTGGAAAGACGTCAGAGAACTCCTGCAAAATGTTAGTGACCGCAGGAGGCAAAGAGGAAGGCACGTCCTTGAATGAAAATAACGCCTCTTTGCACACAAAAGCATAGCAAACAGATTTGCTGAAATCTAGCTCATCAATATCAGATTTGGTGGCAAGTAAACATGAACTTTTCAATTTAATTTCAGAAGCAACACTAGATGGTTTATTATTAGGCTTCATTTGTTGCTCAAATTCTTTTGCCACAATCTGATTTTCACTCTTATTTTTCTCCTGTCTTGCTTTACTAGCTCTATTAATATCATCTTTCAAAATAGAATCAGGAGTCATAGGAAGCAAAGCAATATGTTTATCCTTATGAACAAGAGTATACTGATTGTTTCTGCCATGGTGTACAGATTTTTTATCAAATTGCCATGGTCTACCAAGTAATAATGAACATGCTTGCATGGGTACAACATCACAATCAACATAATCAGCATATGTAGAGATACTAAAATGCACACAAATAGTACGTGTTACCTTAACCTTGCCGCTGATTGTTGAACCATTGGATATAGTAAGGATGTGGATGTGGTCTTGTGGTGAGAGATAGCTTCTCCACCATCTCCATGCTAGCCAAGTTGTTGCAGCTCCCTCCATCTATGATGACGCGAACAGAACGTTCCTTCACAACTCCCTTTGTATGGAACAAATTATGCCTCGGATTTTGCTCAGCTTGTGTGACCTGCACACTCAAAACACGTTGAGCAACTAAACATTCATACCTGTCAGCGTCTTCAGGAGCCATGTATTGCGTCTTATGATCAGAATCATCTCCACCATGTTCTTCACTTGTAATAAGAGCCAAAGTCTCCTCATCATAGTCACTAGCGGACTCATACCCACCATCCTCAGTAGCAATCATAACACGCGGAGATTGGCATTCTCTCGCATAATGACCTCTTCCCTTACAACGATGACAAATAATATCATGTGTGTGCCCTGTTGATGCCATAGATGAAGAAGAGCTCTGGGCAGGCCCAGAAGGTGTACTCTTGGCAGATGGTGGTGGTGGTGCCTGTTTTCTTGTATCTCGGTTGGAATTGGCGGCTGAAGTCAGTGGTGCCGCAGTAGGACGTGTGGGAGTAGAGGAGGCACGCGGTGTCCATGATGAAGATCGACCTGCAGAAAAATTAGTTCGCGCCAATGCCTGTCGATCCTGCACTTCACGTTCAGCTTTACAAGCAAGATGGAATAAACGAGTGATATTATTATACTCCTTATACTCTAGAATGGTCTGAATCTCTCTATTTAACCCACCCATGAAACGTGCAAGCATAGCTTCATTCTCCTCAACAATACCACATCTAATCATGCCAGTTTGTAATTCCTGATAATATTCTTCTACAAAATTTTTTCCTTGTCTTAAGCGCTGCAATTTTTGAAGTAATTCACGTTGATAATATGGTGGAACCCAACGAGTACGTATAGCAGTTTTCAAAGCAGCCCACGTAGCTGGAATAGGATATAATCTACAATGTTCAGACCACCATACACATGCAAAACTAGTAAAAGCACAAACAGCAGCAGCAACACGTCTCTCCTCGGGATATTGTAAACATGTAAAACGTTGTTCAGTTTCTAACTCCCAAGTAAGATATATATCAGGAACATATCTACCCTCAAATGGTGGAATATTCAATTTCAGTTTAGGAAGATGGTCATGATCTCGTACCTGAGCTAGTAATGCAGCCCTACCATTGCGATTATTGGCATGTGGACGACCTGGTGCTGGTACGTAGTTCCGATTTTGATCAACCTCATCCTCGTAATCGCTCGCATAATCGTCCTCCTCAGTGGCAACAGGAGCCATAGAAGCATCAACAGTAGGTGCAGCGGCACCAGAAGTTTGACCAGGCTCAAGGGGAACGCGCTGTGCTCGTCCCACTTGATTTGGAAGGCGACGTTGTTGTTGTTGTAGAGGTGCGACAGGTGCAGCCGGCGGTGGTTGTGGAAGACGCGCGAGCAATTCATTAAACTTGTTATCGAGCTTTGTTTCGAACGTCTTCTCAATTCCATATATCTTCTCCATGGCCTCTTCAAATCTGTTTAGCACATCTTGCACCTGTCCACTCATCATTTGCTGAAATTTATCATGCAGCTGTTTGTTCGTCATGTTCTCCCAATCAGTCTCATCGGCTTGTGATCCTGCCATGGTTAGCAGCAATAGAAACACACAAGAATATGATCCTACAGACTACTGAGAAGTGGTGGTGGTGGTGTATCACAAAACCGTCAAGTGAATCTCAAATGCTTACCAGTTCTTACCCAGCAGCAGGTGGTGATCGGCAACCGTTGTAGTCAAAACTCTTAAAGATTGGACAGAGCGATTACCAGGTGGTGTCAAACGCACGACGTAGATGTATATGGTGCTGGGAAGGCTTATGATATGGGAGCAAAAATGTCACCAATAATCAATTCAGAGATGCAAAGTTGAATAAACGCTCAACGACGGTACTGTGCTGGTCCTAGGCTAGACCGTACTAGAGACGCGAGCCTAGAACACTAACAAAATCACGGCGCGGCACGTAAACAAGGGAAGAGCACTCTTTTTTTTGCACTGTTTTTTTTGCGCTCCTCTTTTTTGCAAAAAATCACTATAATGGCGAGTGTCTCAAAACTGTTCCCAAGTCAAACTAACAGGATTGGCACGAAAAAAAATTTTGACAAATTTTTTTTTTCGGAAATCAGGGCAGCGACGAGGAAAAAGTGCGACAAAAAATCACTATGATGGCAAGTGTCTCAAAACGCTCCCTGGGACCTAAAAATAGGATCGGGAAAAAATATTTTTGACTGCCAAAATTTTGGCCTAAAAACTGCCCGGGGGTCTCTAGACTTTTTTTTTTTTCCGAAACCTACTCAGGCAAGGAAACACGAATCGGAAACAGGATGGATCTCGAAAACAAACCAAATATGAAAAGAACTCGGATTGGTGGTGGATATATGGTGGTGGTATATGGTAGCGGTGGTGGTATATGGATACGGATCGGTGGTGGTATATGGATACAGATCGGTGATGGTATATGGATTCAGAGCAGTGGCGGATAAGCGGTGGTGGTAGATGGCAGGGGCGATGATGATGGTGCGGCGGCGGCGTGACAACTTATGACCAGAACTCGAAACTCTAAAGGACTAAACGCTAAGACCAGCAACTAGACACGACGATGCAACCGCAAATTCAACAAAGCAAAAACCCTAAAAAGATTATGCAAAGGCTCAGATTGGTTCGGATATGATGAACTAACCCTAAATTTTTTTTTTTGGCTTTTTCGTGGACTGTAGGTATGAAGAACAGACTCGATCTAAACTACGAAAAACTGTAAAATCTCACCGAGCAACCTGAAAATCTGATACCACTTGATAGAGGCGAGGGTGTCCCGATCTTTCGATGAGATGATAGCTATCGTTTTTGGTGGAGTAGACTTTGACGATCCGACTACGAACGTGCGAGGACGTCGCGCCTTAGCAATCGCTAAACCAACTCCGAGAGGTTATTGACCACGCCGGAGCACAATCAACCTGACCACGAGGGTCTATCTCCTGCAAGCAAACAAAGAACAAGCAAGAAACTAAGATTTGCAATCTGGATATTGCGAATATAAGATGAAAGCTTTATTGATCAAGGTGGGGTTCTGTGACGTCTTGGTCTGGTCGTTGAACACAAACGAAGTACGCGAAGTTGCAGCTATGGCGAACTTTTAATCGAAACAAAACCCAAAGTCTAAACGGTGCCCTAAGGGCTGTATATATGGAGGAAGAGGGGGGGGGATTTCGTGGCCCTTGAAGGAGGGGTCCGAAACCAACCCTATCTCTTGTTTCCCCACACATACGGACTCTAAAAACAGCCTATACTCAAGTATTTCGAAATTACATGGGCCTGGCACAATAATAAGGTGACGCAGCACCTATAATAGCCTCTGGACGAAATTTATGAAGTGGCATCTTGTATATTTCATCCAAGGCTTCCTGCACTCATTATGGTGGCTTCAAAGTCCTGAAATCATCACTTGTAACTCCGTTCTTGTTCCCCTTGCGCATGCCATCATCTCCATGCTTGAACTTGCTCCAAGGTTCCTCTTTCTTGTCAAAGCTAGGCCCTTCATTTGTAAGCAAAACAAATGTATCCAATTTAGGCAGCATCATATTCTCATGAACATTAGAATCATTACCAAGAAACGAAAGTACCTGATAATTTAATTGGCGTGCGCGAGCTCTAGTAATTGGTCCAGTATGTATAGCAGCAGGGGCTGTGGGTGTAACAATGGTATTGATGTCCTCATCACACACATGGGCTTTTTTCAACAATATCCCACTTCTTGAATCTTGAAACAAACCACATTCCTCCCTTATCTCATCAAAACAGCCAAAGGAATATATTTTAAGTGAAACATAAGATATTTTTAGTGATATATGTATATCAAAACTAGATTGTTTTCTATCAAATTGGTGAATATGTATTACTCTACTTTGGATGCGTTGCAACGCATTGGCACATTGCTAGTTATTACTGTATTATTTTTTGGACACCAGACAAACGCTGGAGTACTTATACGAAGAGAAGAGGCGCACGCACACAGTCGGTCTCTAGCTCTCTCGCACACATGAGAGTTACGTAAGGTACGGTAAACAAATAAACCCACAGGTGCACGATTGTTGCATGCACGGGTACCGGGTACGTGGTGGAGCGCACCTTTGTAGGAATAGTCAGCTCGTGTGATAATTTGATCCGTACGAGTTGATGGTCGGGGACCACAGGTGAACGACTAGAGGCGGTGGCTCGCCAGTCGCCACTGTTCGAGTTTCCACGTTTAAAATATCATTTTTTTAGCGGGGTAAGACTTCCGATTTTTAATGGCGCGTTATAATATTTTTTAGAATGATTGGTATGGAGCGAAAATGGAATTCATCACTACTACCTCCGTCCTTGTTTACTACTCCGCATCGTATTTTGGGTCAAAGTTTGTCCATGAATTTTACTTGTAAAATGTGAATGGAAAATGAGATTTTCTTATACCAAAACAAAAAGGACAAGAGGGAGTGATTGCTCTCACACGGACACGATCTCTCACTAGTGCAGGCATTGAACCGGCGCGCCAGCCAAGAGGGCCCCATTCGCTGCACGCCAGGCTGAACACGCCTCCTTGCCGCATTCAACGGGCTTCAGACTGCCCCGCCTACCTCCATTGAATCTACGCGTGTGCTGGCAACACGTCCTTCCGCGAGCGGGCCGGCATTTTAGAACACAACGCCGGTTGGCTCCTCTTGTTCGCCTGCTATTTAAACAAGGCTAGACGCCTGGCAAGAACCGCACCGCACAGCCACTCCCCATATCCTCCTTGCACTATTTTCTCCACACTCTCCATAGCATCCGGTGAGCAGGAAGACGAGTTCTCCAGCATAAAAGCCGACTGGGTGCCCCGATGAGCCAGGCAACTCGCTGCCCCACCTACCTCCCCACCCCAGGCCGTCAGTACCATGGGTGAGGCTGCATGCGAGCAAGCGGAGGAGCAAGGCACCACTCCAAGCTGGCCCCTGGTGCATCAACTCGACGCTCCAAGCCTGCTCGCAGAGGAGTGGCCAGTTGTTGCACGCTGTGATGAGGACATCAATACCATTGTTACACCCACAACCACTGCTTCTATACATACTGGACCAATTACTAGAGCTCGCGCACGCCAATTAAAATATCAGGTACTTTCGTTTCTTGGTAATGATTCTAAAGTTCATGAGAATATGATGCTGCCTAAATTGGGTACATTTGTTTTGCTTACAAATGAAGGGCCTAGCTTGGACAAGAAAGAGGAACCTTGGAGCAAGTTCAAGCATGGAGATGATGGCATGCACAAGGGGAACAAGAACGGAGTTACAAGTGATGATTTCAGGACTTTGAAGCCACCATAATGAGTGCAGGAAGCCTTGGACGAAATATACAAGATGTCACTTCATAAATTTCGTCCAGAGGCTATTATAGGTGCTGCGTCACCTTATTATTGGGCCAGGCCCATGTAATTTCGAAATACTTGAGTATAGGCTGTTTTTAGAGTCCGTATGTGTGGGGAAACAAAAGATAGGGTTGGTTTCGGACCCCTCCTTCAAGGGCCACGAAATCCCCTCCTCTTCCTCCATATATACAGCCCTTAGGGCACCGTTTAGACTTTGGGTTTTGTTTAGATTAAAAGTTCGCCATAGCTGCAACTTCGCGTACTTCGTTTGTGTTCAACGACCAGACCAAGACGTCACAGAACCCCACCTTGATCAATAAAGCTTTCATCTTATATTCGCAATATCCAGATTGCAAATCTTAGTTTCTTGCTTGTTCTTCGTTTGCTTGCAGGAGATAGACCCTCGTGGTCAGGTTGATTGTGCTCCAGCGTGGTCAATAACCTCTCGGAGTTGGTTTAGCGATTGCTAAGGCGCGACGTCCTCGCACGTTCGTAGTCGGATCGTCAAAGTCTACTCCACCAAAAACGATAGCTATCATCTCATCGAAAGATCGGGACACCCTCGCCTCTATCACGCTGGCACACGGGGGATCACGGCGTCCAGTGCACCGTGGCTGGCCGCGCCATCCGACACAAACGTTGGTGGAACCGTGGCTTGCCGGTGGAGGTGGCCAACACGTCTGCGACCACCGTCGACACCGAGCAATAGTAGACCACGGGAGCCGCCGCCGCTCCGAACCCATGAAGGCTACGACCAACGCGTCGCCGACATAGACACCCGGTGTATTGCCCGGTTTGCCTCAAAACATCATCGACCCCAGCCGTGGCCGGCATTAGAAATTATACCTGCTTCCAGAAGTTATTCGCGTTTAGTTAGAACATGTCCAAAATATAATTAATTTTGTATGGTCTTATTTTGTTGTGCTCACACTAGTAGTAAGAACTAGAGATTTTTCTTTAGTTATAACTCTCACTTTTTTTTTTGCTTTGAAGTGAATCATGGTTGTGGACATTATCTATGAATGTGCAGATATCTGTGAACATGAGTTTGATGTGGAGGTTGAACTTGGAATGTTGGCCTTGCGTGTGAACTATACCATGTCCAATGGTTCATCTGTTATTGTTCGAAAAGTAATGGCTGTTATTACATGACCAGAAAAAATATATTTTGTGCCACATCGCGGCATCACAGACTTACATACATCTCAGTAAATGCACGGACATCACAACAGGCATGCTGACTGGATAAACATTTGAACCTAGCTATTATGAATGAACATTTGTATTGACAACAGTTTTAGATAGCAGGAGACGCCTAGCCTGCTCTACCTCTGCTAGCTTCTTTCTGGCTTCTTCCATCTCTTCTTTGGCTTGGGTGAAGAGAGCATCCGATTGCTCTTTTCGCTTCTTCATTCTCAAGGGCTGCTCCACGCTTTCTTTCAGCCTTTACTAGAGCAACGAGGACATAGACAATTGACGACTCCACCTGGCTTGTGAGTAATCCAGCATCATCTAATAATTCGCACCTTGTGTCTAATCTGGCATCATTAGGGAAATGGCACCTTGTGTGTAATCCAGCCTCATTTTGGAAACATGACCTTGAGGTTGACCATACTTCCCTCCTCGCAGGAACTGCTTCCTGACATGAAGAAGTTACTTATTTTTTAGATCAATAGTTAGAGCTCCCAAGATCCATTAAGTAGAAGCCCAATAAATAGTACTAGGAGAAGTGAATTCAAAAGGAGAAATATAAAAACAAACTGGAAGGTGAGAACACCCACTTCCTACATCAAGCTAAAAAGGAAAGCATTAGGATGATTAAGACTGTGCTTATTACATATCAAGCAGAGCCAGCTTATAGAAACTATGACATATACATCGAAGAACACAAGGCTAAGAGAAATAGAAAAACCAGCAGGGTGCACTAAGCCAAGGGTTGCTGCAGCAAAACAACCGGCAACCAGATGATCTCTAGGGCGTCTGTAGGCGCGTTTGACTGACTAGCTTCAACACTAAATTACAAAAGATTCATCCTACGGCATGGTGGGTCCACTGAGTAAATTGAGATCCTACAAATGATTGAGAGCCTAATAAAGTGTACAAGAAATTGTTTGTCTCGCCTATTATTGTTTAATAATCTTCCACACTGCTGGATTGCATGGAAAGAACCCTACTCAAGCAGACAACATGGATTCACGCTGTTTTCGGCTCGGGGCTTGCCGAGGGCCTGGCCTGGTCCTGTGTTCACTACTACTGCTAGACACATACCATGCCAAAGTAAAAAAATGATCAAAAGAGGGGGCTCCCTCCGATTTCATTAACGAAACCATCAAGGACACACAAAACATCCACCACTGCTAGTGAGGTTCCCAATGTCAAAGTAATTGAAAGGTTGTTACTTACCAAAGCTCCTTTTACAGGTTCGGTGCAGCTCCTCTTTAACTTGCGACGTTCCTTCAAGATGTCCTCAACATCCCGTATTTGGTCTTCATTGCTCCTCTGCATGTTCGCATTCGTAGTTTTAAAATCTCAGCATGGCAAGAAAAATATAGTAATCTTCACGCATCTTGTGGGCAACATTAAAGCACACATCTGCCATGTTAGCATGAGTGATTTTTGATATCCTACTATGTGGCTCTTCAACTTTGCTAGAACTACGTTGTGGTTTCATTTTGAGTGAATAGAACAGGGGGATGACCTCCCTGCTATTCTAAAAAAAATTCCATCATTTGCGACACTACTGGTTATAGATGAAGAACCTACCCAAGCACAGCGCAATACAACGGCGACGCACAATTACAAGATGATATTCTGTTGTACAATGCAAGCTATAACCAATTACTTTTACCGGAACAATAGCAGCCAGGAAATTTGAAGGGTAGGTATGAACATAATCGGAACTGCACATGTACTGCTAAGAGAATCGATATACACATTACCAATCGAGGAGGACTATTAAGGTCGCGGCGGCGTCTGTGTATCATGGTCGGCAACGGGAGTCAGTTCATTGTCGACGACAGTGGTGCTGCTGTGCTTGGCGTCGGCTTCCGGGAAGCAAATCAGAGACTGTGGAAGACGGCATCGGGGAAGCGGCTCCATGTACGACGGCGATGGCGGAGCGGCTCCAGTGCGGCCTACGACATCGTCGATGAGGCAGATGCGCTGCGGTGGACGAGTGCGCCGATGAAGAAGGGGAAGGGCACGAAGGTGCTGCGGTGCCGTGGAGAAGTCTATTTTGCGGTGGGGATAGAAAATGGGGAGTAATGAGGAGTACTCTGGGTGCCGGGGTAGGGTTGGATGGGTGGGTTGAACGTGAAGTTACCAAAACAGCCCCCAACCAACCAGCATCCGTCGGCCAGTTCGACCAAGGGTATGATGGTAACTTTGCATTGGTCGAATCTGAGTCGCGGGAGATCTCGATTGAAGCGGGAGATTTTGCTGCCGACCTGAAAATTTGTAACACTGTACTACTCCCTACTCCCCATCTGGTGTGTTGGGTGATTGGGCTGAGCAGCTAGGAGCACTACTAGTACTCCCTCCATTTTTATTTACTCTGCATATTAGGTTTGACTGAAGTCGAACTTCCTAAAGTTTGACCGAGTTTATAGAAAAATATAAACATTTACCATAACAAATTTGTATGATGTGAAAGTACATTCAATAATGAATCCAATGGTATTGATTTGTTATTGTATATGTTAATATTTTTGTTTATAAACTTTGTTAGAGTTTAGAAAACTTGACTTTGACCAATGCTAATACGCGGACTTAAATAAAAATGGAGGGAGTACACAGCTGTTTTCTTAGTTTGTCGTGGCATTAATTATTTGTTGAAATTGTGAAATAAATATATTAAGCTATTGACTTCGAATGTAATGGTTTATACAATTCAATATTAAGAATCATTGTTGAATTCCAAGATGAATACCAGGTCTATAGTACTTGACAATATGCTCAAACCATAGTTTCAAATAGCGAAGATAGCGTCCACAATAGTGCTAGCGCAATAGCGTATGCTATTGATCAAATTATATGTCATTACTTTTTGTTAATGATCTAAAAATATACACAATAATGTAGTATTTTTATATATCCGCTACATGGACATAGCGCCTGCAATATCGCCCGCTATCTGCATTCCGCTATGCAGACCCCAATCCGCTACCAGCCCGCTATCCGCTATTTAAAACCATGGCTCAAACTCACATAATCCAACTCAAATGAAAATCTAAATGCATTTCATAGTTATTAATTTGTTGGATGCAACAAAACCAACCATAACTCTACATGATCCGGTCTAAAGCAATTTTCAGAACAGATCCCAATGTGTGAATGAAACGTAGAGAGTTTATGAAGATGGGGCAATGGCGGGAGAGAGATGCATGCGCTCAACACACAAGATATACACCCAATGGACGAAAGAGACAGAGGACGGGAAAGATTCTATATATGTGGGCGAGAGAGTAGGAGATAAACCGAGAGAGAGAGAGAGAGAGGAAGTGTGCGAGAGATGGATATATATATAGAAGAAGTTAGGTCTGTGAGAGAGATGGAGACATGTAATATAAGGAGTGAGATGCGTGTGCATCGAGATTTTGTACATGTGGAAGGAGAAGAGACAAAACGTTTGATGAGAGAGCTCAAAACAACATGGACTAGAGGGGAATCTTGTGGGCTGAGGGATTGATAATTTTGTGCGGGGGCGGGGGCGGAGGGGGGGGGGGGGGGGAGAGGGAGAGAGGGGGGAAAGGAGTTACTCAGCCATAGTCACGTCATCCTGCTTCCAAATGGCCCCACGGTCTCTAGTGCGGTCTGGTCGTCGTCTTCGTTCTTCCCGATGCCCTCCTTGAAGATCAAGGTGGTGTGCATGTGGGGGTGTAGATAAGCACAAGCGACAGTGGTCGCTATATAACCTTGGATGGGGATGGATAGTTGATGCGGGGCATCCTATGGACATCACCATGTCAAGAGTCCGTTTGGCGAGTGACACGTGCGACATCTACTTCACATACCGAAAGGTGAATCATCTCCTTTACACGTGCTCACTTGACCCCTTCGAGGATGGTATACTACTTGACACCCCTCTCGTGTGCATGCATAGGTATTGTCAGAACGCTACGGACGACGAGGAGGAGTGCAAGTGCCAAGGAACAACTACACCATCCGCGAGGGAAGCATGGAAGTGAAGACGGAAGAAGACAGAGCTGCGGAGTCTACAGCGGCCGGACGACCGACGACCCCCGGACGTCTGACGCGTGCAGACTTCACCAGCCAAAAGAGCTACAGCTGACGCATCCTACAGCGGCCGGACGACCGACGACCACCGGACGTCCGACAAGCACCAGTGACCGGACGACCGACGCCGACCGGACGACCGGTGGCACCAGTCCAGAGAAGAAACGTCGGAAGTCCGACGCCCTCCGGATGTCCGACACCTACCGGACGTCCGACACTGCCTGTGCGCAGCCGGGCCTTTGGCCTTGTATCTCTCTCCCACTTCCCCCTTCATGGCTTAGACTATAAATAGACCACCTCCACCTCTTTTCTAGGGTTAGCAAAGTGATAGCTTATTTGTATGTGAGCTTTGCTCCTACCTTCCTCTACTCTTGAGAGAGAGAGAGAGAGACCACCACTCCCATGGAGTTCAAGACCTCCATGTGAGAAGATCCTGCGGGATATATCATCAAGACCCCTCACGGGAAGATCCATCTAGGATACCATCAAGACCTCCTCATGGAGATGAACTTTACCTTGTATCTTTCCTTTTGTTGTTCATGTACCTTGTGGATCTTGTGTGTTTGATTGTCGAGTGGATGTGTGATTGGACTTGTTCTTGAGTGTTTCCCCTTGTGATTTCTCTCCGTTCTTCCCCGTGTTCATCGTGTTCTTCGAGGGAATCCACTCCAATCGTGAAAGATCAGCCTACACCGGGTTAGCCCCGTATCATATGGTATCTTGAGCCACGTTGATCACGATTTTGAAGCCCCTACCCTTTGTTTTCTAGCCTAATTTTGTTGTGTTCTTCCCCAATTTTGAAAATCCCCACAAAAAATAACCCAATTTTTTTTTTGTGATTTGTTGGTTTGATGATGTTTTGTTGATTTTGAACCATGGATTTGCTTGGTTTCGAGTGGATCTAGCATTTCCCCAAGTTTCCCCACTTTCCATCCACGAAATCTCCTCAATTTTGCCCCCAAAATACCCAATTTCCGCCCAAAATCGCGTCCCGAAACTCGCATCTCGCGTTGACCCAGACCCACTGGACGATCGACGTTTTATCGGACGTCCGAGCCCCTGGAACCACCGGACGTCCGACCATTACCGGACGACCGGAACCGCCCATCCCGAGGCAAAACATCGGATTTCCGGTCATTTCCGGATGTCCGTTCCGCGCTTCAGCCATCGGACGGCCGACCATTATCGCACGTCCGACCCCTGTAAAAACTGACTTCAGCTGATTTTTGTTTTGCCCATAACTAATTCATCCGAACTCCGATTTTGACGTTCTTTAGCTCGTTTTGAAGCTATTGACATCCCCCTTCCCACAAAAATACTTCCAACATCATTTGTGATAGAGGCGAGGGTGTCCCGATCTTTCGATGAGATGATAGCAATCGTTTTTGGTGGAGTAGACTTTGACGATCCGACTACGAACGTGCGAGGACGTCGCGCCTTAGCAATCGCTAAACCAACTCCGAGAGGTTATTGACCACGCCGGAGCACAATCAACCTGACCACGAGGGTCTATCTCCTGCAAGCAAACGAAGAACAAGCAAGAAACTAAGATTTGCAATCTGGATATTGCGAATATAAGATGAAAGCTTTATTGATCAAGGTGGGGTTCTGTGACGTCTTGGTCTGGTCGTTGAATACAAACGAAGTACGCGAAGTTGCAGCTATGGCGAACTTTTAATCTAAACAAAACCCAAAGTCTAAACGGTGCCCTAAGGGCTGTATATATGGAGGAAGAGGAGGGGATTTCGTGGCCCTTGAAGGAGGGGTCCGAAACCAACCCTATCTCTTGTTTCCCCACACATACGGACTCTAAAAACAGCCTATACTCAAGTATTTCGAAATTACATGGGCCTGGCCCAATAATAAGGTGACGCAGCACCTATAATAGCCTCTGGACGAAATTTATGAAGTGACATCTTGTATATTTCGTCCAAGGCTTCCTGCACTCATTATGGTGGCTTCAAAGTCCTGAAATCATCACTTGTAACTCCGTTCTTGTTCCCCTTGTGCATGCCATCATCTCCATGCTTGAACTTGCTCCAAGGTTCCTCTTTCTTGTCCAAGCTAGGCCCTTCATTTGTAAGCAAAACAAATGTATCCAATTTAGGCAGCATCATATTCTCATGAACTTTAGAATCATTACCAAGAAACGAAAGTACCTGATATTTTAATTGGCGTGCGCGAGCTCTAGTAATTGGTCCAGTATGTATAGAAGCAGGGGCTGTGGGTGTAACAATGGTATTGATGTCCTCATCATATGCTTTATCATTTATTTTCTCTAACACCTTAAATGGACCATCAGCACGTGGCATTAGCTTTGATTTGCGCAAATCAGGAAATCTATCCTTACGCAAGTGTAACCAAACAAGATCTCCAGGTGCAAAGACAACACGTTTTCTACCCTTATCTCCAGCAAGTTTATATTTAGCATTCATACACTCAATGTTCTCCTTAGTTAACTCATGCATTTTTAAGATCAATTCAGCACGTTGTTTAGCATCAAAATTAACCTTCTTCGAAGATGGAAGAGGCAACAAATCAATAGGTGCACGAGGAAGGAAACCGTACACAATTTCAAAAGGACACATCTTAGTAGTAGAATGCAATGAACGATTATAAGCAAATTCAATATGAGGCAAGCATTCTTCCCACATTTTCTTGTTATTCTTCAAAACAGCCCTAAGCATAGTAGACAAAGTTCTATTGACTACTTCAGTTTGTCCATCAGTTTGGGGGTGACAAGTAGTACTAAAAAGCAGTTTAGTCCCCAACTTAGCCCATAAACATCTCCAAAAGTGGCTAAGAAATTTGGTATCACGATCTGAAACAATAGTATTTGGCACACCATGCAAGCGAATAATTTCACGAAAGAACAAATCAGCAACATTAGCAGCATCATCGCTTTTATGACATGGTATAAAGTGTGCCATTTTCGAGAACCTATCCACGACAACAAATATGCTATCCCTCCCCTTCTTTGTTGGAGGTAAACCCAAAACAAAGTCCATAGATATATCCTCCCATGGAACACTAGGTACAGGCAAAGGCATATATAAACCATGAGGATTGAGTCGTGACTTAGCTTTTTGACATGTAGTGCAGCGAGCAACAAAGCGCTCAACATCCCGTCTCATCTTTGGCCAAAAGAAATGTGTAGCAAGTACATCCTCTGTCTTCTTTACGCCAAAGTGTCCCATTAATCCTCCTCCATGCGCCTCCTGCAACAACAAAAGACGAACGGAGCTAGCTGGAATGCATAGCTTGTTAGCACGAAACACAAATCCATCGTTAACGACGAACTTGTTCCATGTTCTCCCTTCTTTACAATTCTGCAATACATCCTTAAATTCAGCATCATGCACATATTGATCTTTGATGGTCTCCAAACCAAATATTTTAAAGTCAAGTTGTGAAAGCATAGTATAACGACGAGACAATGCATCAGCAATAACGTTTTCTTTACCCTTCTTGTGTTTAATGACATAAGGGAAAGTCTCAATGAATTCAACCCATTTAACATGTCTACGGTTCAGTTTGGCTTGACTTTTAATATGTTTCAAAGATTCATGATCAGAATGAATAACAAATTCTTTGGGCCATAAATAATGTTGCCATGTTTCCAAAGTCCGAACAAGAGCATATAATTCCTTATCATAAGTAGAGTAATTCAGACTAGGCCCACTCAATTTTTCAGAAAAGTATGCAACAGGTTTGCCATCTTGTAAAAACACACCTCCTAATCCAATTCCACTAGCATCACATTCAAGCTCAAAAGTCTTATTAAAATCAGGAAGTTGGAGTAAAGGAGCATGTGTTAACTTATCTTTCAACACCGTGAAGGCTTCTTCCTGTGCGGTACCCCAAACAAAAGGCACATCCTTCTTTGTAAGCTCGTTGAGAGGTGCAGCAATGGTACTGAAATCTCTCACAAAACGCCTATAGAAACCAGCGAGGCCAAGGAAACTCCTCACTTGTGTGACCGTTTTGGGCTGCGGCCAACTCTCAATAGCTTCAATCTTGGCTTTATCAACTTCAATTCCCTGTGGAGTAACAACATAGCCAAGAAAAGATACTCGGTCGGTGCAAAAGGTGCACTTCCCAAGGTTACCAAACAAACGTGCATCACGTAGAGCAATAAAAACAACACGTAAATGTTCCAAATGTTCCTCCAAAGATCTGCTATAAATTAATATATCATCAAAGTAAACTTGATAGAGGCGAGGGTGTCCCGATCTTTCGATGAGATGATATCTATCGTTTTTGGTGGAGTAGACTTTGACGATCTGACTACGAACGTGCGAGGACGTCGCGCCTTAGCAATCGCTAAACCAACTCCGAGAGGTTATTGACCACGCCGGAGCACAATCAACCTGACCCCGAGGGTCTATCTCCTGCAAGCAAACGAAGAACAAGCAAGAAACTAAGATTTGCAATCTGGATATTGCGAATATAAGATGAAAGCTTTATTGATCGAGGTGGGGTTCTGTGACGTCTTGGTCTGGTCGTTGAACACAAACGAAGTACGCGAAGTTGCAGCTATGGCGAACTTTTAATCTAAACAAAACCCAAAGTCTAAACGGTGCCCTAAGGGCTGTATATATGGAGGAAGAGGAGGGGATTTCGTGGCCCTTGAAGGAGGGGTCCGAAACCAACCCTATCTCTTGTTTCCCCACACATACGGACTCTAAAAACAGCCTATACTCAAGTATTTGGAAATTACATGGGCCTGGCCCAATAATAAGGTGACGCAGCACCTATAATAGCCTCTGGACGAAATTTATGAAGTGACATCTTGTATATTTCGTCCAAGGCTTCCTGCACTCATTATGGTGGCTTCAAAGTCCTGAAATCATCACTTGTAACTCCGTTCTTGTTCCCCTTGTGCATGCCATCATCTCCATGCTTGAACTTGCTCCAAGGTTCCTCTTTCTTGTCCAAGCTAGGCCCTTCATTTGTAAGCAAAACAAATGTATCCAATTTAGGCAGCATCATATTCTCATGAACTTTAGAATCATTACCAAGAAACGAAAGTACCTGATATTTTAATTGGCGTGCGCGAGCTCTAGTAATTGTTCCAGTATGTATAGAAGCAGGGGCTGTGGGTGTAACAATGGTATTGATGTCCTCATCAGGAGTTGTGAAGGAACGTTCTGTTCGCGTCATCATAGATGGAGGGAGCTGCAACAACTTGGCTAGCATGGAGATGGTGGAGAAGCTATCTCTCACCACAAGACCACATCCACATCCTTACTATATCCAATGGTTCAACAACAGCGGCAAGGTTAAGGTAACACGTACTGTTCGTGTGCATTTTAGTATCTCTACATATGCTGATTATGTTGATTGTGATGTGGTACCCATGCAAGCATGTTCATTATTACTTGGTAGACCATGGCAATTTGATAAAAATTCTGTACACCATGGTAGAAACAATCAGTATACTCTTGTTCATAAGGATAAACATATTACTTTGCTTCCTATGACTCCTGATTCTATTTTGAAAGATGATATTAATAGAGCTAGTAAAGCAAAACAGGAGAAAAATAAGAGTGAAAATCAGATTGTGGCAAAAGAATTTGCGCAACAAATGAAGCCTAATAATAAACCATCTAGTGTTGCTTCTGAAATTAAATTGAAAAGTGCATGCTTACTTGCCACCAAATCTGATATTGATGATCTAGATTTCAGCAATTCTGTTTGCTATGCTTTTGTGTGCAAAGAGGCGTTATTTTCATTCGAGGACGTGCCTTCCTCTTTGCCTCCTGCGGTCACTAACATTTTGCAGGAGTTCGCTGACATCTTTCCACAAGACGTGCCACCGGGATTACCACCTATTCGCGGGATTGAGCATCAGATTGACTTAATTCCCGGTGCTTCGTTGCCAAACCGTGCGCCATACCGTACCAATCCAGAGGAGACGAAGGAGATTATGCGTCAAGTACAGGAGTTGCTCGACAAAGGTTATATACGCGAATCCCTTAGTCCTTGTGATGTTCCTATTATTCTAGTGCCGAAAAAGGATGGTACATCGCGTATGTGTGTTGATTGTAGAGGCATTAATAATATTACTATTCGTTATCGTCATCCTATTCCTAGACTAGATGATATGCTTGATGAATTGAGTGGCTCTACAATATTCTCCAAAGTTGATTTGCGTAGTGGATACCATCAAATTCGTATGAAATTGGGGGATGAATGGAAAACAGCATTTAAAACAAAGTTTGGATTATATGAGTGGTTAGTCATGCCTTTTGGGTTAACTAATGCACCTAGTACTTTCATGAGATTAATGAACGAAGTTTTACGTGCTTTCATTGGACGATTTGTGGTAGTCTATTTTGATGATATACTGATTTATAGCAGATCTGATGAGGACATCAATACCATTGTTACAACCACAACCCCTGCTTCTATACATACTGGACCAATTACTAGAGCTCGCGCACGCCAATTAAAATATCAGGTACTTTCGTTTCTTGGTAATGATTCTAAAGTTCATGAGAATATGATGCTGCCTAAATTGGATACATTTGTTTTGCTTACAAATGAAGGGCCTAGCTTGGACAAGAAAGAGGAACCTTGGAGCAAGTTCAAGAATGGAGATGATGGCATGCACAAGGGGAACAAGAACGGAGTTACAAGTGATGATTTCAGGACTTTGAAGCCACCATAATGAGTGCAGGAAGCCTTGGACGAAATATACAAGATGTCACTTCATAAATTTCGTCCAGAGGCTATTATAGGTGCTGCGTCACCTTATTATTGGGCCAGGCCCATGTAATTTCGAAATACTTGAGTATAGGCTGTTTTTAGAGTCCGTATGTGTGGGAAACAAGAGATAGGGTTGGTTTCGGACCCCTCCTTCAAGGGCCACGAAATCCCCTCCTCTTCCTCCATATATACAGCCCTTAGGGCACCGTTTAGACTTTGGGTTTTGTTTAGATTAAAAGTTCGCCATAGCTGCAACTTCGCGTACTTCGTTTGTGTTCAACGACCAGACCAAGACGTCACAGAACCCCACCTCGATCAATAAAGCTTTCGTCTTATATTCGCAATATCCAGATTGCAAATCTTAGTTTCTTGCTTGTTCTTCGTTTGCTTGCAGGAGATAGACCCTCGGGGTCAGGTTGATTGTGCTCCGGCGTGGTCAATAACCTCTCGGAGTTGGTTTAGCGATTGCTAAGGCGCGACGTCCTCGCACGTTCGTAGTCGGATCGTCAAAGTCTACTCCACCAAAAACGATAGATATCATCTCATCGAAAGATCGGGACACCCTCGCCTCTATCAAACTTGGCTAGCATGGAGATGGTGGAGAAGCTATCTCTCACCACAAGACCACATCCACATCCTTACTATATCCAATGGTTCAACAACAGCGGCAAGGTTAAGGTAACACGTACTGTTCGTGTGCATTTTAGTATCTCTACATATGCTGATTATGTTGATTGTGATGTGGTACCCATGCAAGCATGTTCATTATTACTTGGTAGACCATGGCAATTTGATAAAAATTCTGTACACCATGGTAGAAACAATCAGTATACTCTTGTTCATAAGGATAAACATATTACTTTGCTTCCTATGACTCCTGATTCTATTTTGAAAGATGATATTAATAGAGCTAGTAAAGCAAAACAGGAGAAAAATAAGAGTGAAAATCAGATTGTGGCAAAAGAATTTGCGCAACAAATGAAGCCTAATAATAAACCATCTAGTGTTGCTTCTGAAATTAAATTGAAAAGTGCATGCTTACTTGCCACCAAATCTGATATTGATGATCTAGATTTCAGCAATTCTGTTTGCTATGCTTTTGTGTGCAAAGAGGCGTTATTTTCATTCGAGGACGTGCCTTCCTCTTTGCCTCCTGCGGTCACTAACATTTTGCAGGAGTTCGCTGACGTCTTTCCACAAGACGTGCCACCGGGATTACAACCTATTCGCGGGATTGAGCATCAGATTGACTTAATTCCCGGTGCTTCGTTGCCAAACCGTGCGCCATACCGTACCAATCCAGAGGAGACGAAGGAGATTATGCGTCAAGTACAGGAGTTGCTCGACAAAGGTTATATACGCGAATCCCTTAGTCCTTGTGCTGTTCCTGAGAATATGATGCTGCCTAAATTGGATACATTTGTTTTGCTTACAAATGAAGGGCCTAGCTTGGACAAGAAAGAGGAACCTTGGAGCAAGTTCAAGCATGGAGATGATGGCATGCACAAGGGGAACAAGAACGGAGTTACAAGTGATGATTTCAGGACTTTGAAGCCACCATAATGAGTGCAGGAAGCCTTGGACGAAATATACAAGATGTCACTTCATAAATTTCGTCCAGAGGCTATTATAGGTGCTGCGTCACCTTATTATTGGGCCAGGCCCATGTAATTTCGAAATACTTGAGTATAGGCTGTTTTTAGAGTCCGTATGTGTGGGGAAACAAGAGATAGGGTTGGTTTCGGACCCCTCCTTCAAGGGCCACGAAATCCCCTCCTCTTCCTCCATATATACAGCCCTTAGGGCACCGTTTAGACTTTGGGTTTTGTTTAGATTAAAAGTTCGCCATAGCTGCAACTTCGCGTACTTCGTTTGTGTTCAACGACCAGACCAAGACGTCACAGAACCCCACCTTGATCAAAAAAGCTTTCATCTTATATTCGCAATATCCAGATTGCAAATCTTAGTTTCTTGCTTGTTCTTCGTTTGCTTGCAGGAGATAGACCCTCGTGGTCAGGTTGATTGTGCTCCGGCGTGGTCAATAACCTCTCGGAGTTGGTTTAGCGATTGCTAAGGCGCGACGTCCTCGCACGTTCGTAGTCGGATCGTCAAAGTCTACTCCACCAAAAACGATAGCTATCATCTCATCGAAAGATCGGGACACCCTCGCCTCTATCATAATGCCTCTACAATCAACACACATACGCGACGTACCATCCTTTTTTGGCACTAGTATAATAGGAACAGCACAAGGACTAAGAGATTCGCGTATATAACCTTTGTCGAGCAGCTCCTGTACTTGACGCATAATCTCCTTCGTCTCCTCTGGATTGGTACGGTATGGCGCACGGTTTGGCAACGAAGCACCGGGAATTAAGTCAATCTGATGCTCAATCCCGCGAATAGGTGGTAATCCCGGTGGCACGTCTTGTGGAAAGACGTCAGCGAACTCCTGCAAAATGTTAGTGACCGCAGGAGGCAAAGAGGAAGGCACGTCCTCGAATGAAAATAACGCCTCTTTGCACACAAAAGCATAGCAAACAGAATTGCTGAAATCTAGCTCATCAATATCAGATTTGGTGGCAAGTAAGCATGCACTTTTCAATTTAATTTCAGAAGCAACACTAGATGGTTTATTATTAGGCTTCATTTGTTGCTCAAATTCTTTTGCCACAATCTGATTTTCACTCTTATTTTTCTCCTGTTTTGCTTTACTAGCTCTATTAATATCATCTTTCAAAATAGAATCAGGAGTCATAGGAAGCAAAGTAATATGTTTATCATTATGAACAAGAGTATACTGATTGTTTCTACCATGGTGTCCAGAATTTTTATCAAATTGCCATGGTCTACCAAGTAATAATGAACATGCTTGCATGGGTACCACATCACAATCAACATAATCAGCATATGTAGAGATACTAAAATGCACACGAACAGTACGTGTTACCTTAACCTTGCCGCTGTTGTTGAACCATTGGATATAGTAAGGATGTGGATGTGGTCTTGTGGTGAGAGATAGCTTCTCCACCATCTCCATGCTAGCCAAGTTGTTGCAGCTCCCTCCATCTATGATGACGCGAACAGAACGTTCCTTCACAACTCCCTTTGTATGGAACAAATTATGCCTCTGATTTTGCTCAGCTTGTGTGACCTGCACACTCAAAACACGTTGAGCAACTAAACATTCATACCTGTCAGCGTCTTCAGGAGCCATGTATTGGGTCTCATGATCAGAATCATCTCCACCGTGTTCTTCACTTGTAATAAGAGCCAAAGTCTCCTCATCATAATCACTAGCGGACTCATACCCACCATCCTCAGTAGCAATCATAACACGCGGAGATTGGCATTCTCTCGCATAATGACCTCTTCCCTTACAACGACGACAAATAATATCATGTGTGTGCCCTGTTGATGCCATAGATGAAGAAGAGCTCTGGGCAGGCCCAGAAGGTGTACTCTTGGCAGATGGTGGTGGTGGTGCCTGTTTTCTTGTATCTCGATTGGAATTGGCGGCTGAAGTCAGTGGTGCCGCAGTAGGACGTGTGGGAGTAGAGGAGGCACGCGGTGTCCATGATGAAGATCGACCTGCAGAAAAATTAGTTCGCGCCAATGCCTGTCGATCCTGCACTTCACGTTCAGCTTTACAAGCAAGATGGAATAAACGAGTGATATTATTATACTCCTTATACTCTAGAATGGTCTGAATCTCTCTATTTAGTCCACCCATGAAATGTGCAAGCATAGCTTCATTCTCCTCAACAATACCACATCTAATCATGCCAGTTTGTAATTCCTGATAATATTCTTCTACAGAATTTTTTCCTTGTCTTAAGCGCTGCAATTTTTGAAGTAATTCACATTGATAATATGGTGGAACCCAACGAGTACGCATAGCAGTTTTCAAAGCAGCCCACGTAGCTGGAATAGGATATAATCTACAATGTTCAGACCACCATACACATGCAAAACTAGTAAAAGCACAAACAGCAGCAGCAACATGTCTCTCCTCGGGATATTGTAAACATGTAAAACGTTGTTCAGTTTCTAACTCCCAAGTAAGATATATATCAGGAACATATCTACCCTCGAATGGTGGAATATTCAATTTTAATTTAGGAAGATGGTCATGATCTCGTACCTGAAGTGGTGGTGCAGACCTACCATTGCGATTATTTGCATGTGGACGACCTGGTGCTGGTGGTTGCACGTAGTTATGATTTTGATCAACCTCATCCTCATAATCGCCCGCGTAATCATCCTCCTCCTCGGCACCAGCAGCAGCAGGAGCAGGAGCCAAAGAAGCATCAACAGTAGGTACAGCAGCACCAGAAGTTTGGCCATCCTCAAGAGGAACACGCTTCGCTCGTCCGAACTGATTTGGAAGGGGGCGTTGTTGTTGTCGTTGCAGAGGTGCGACAGGTGCAGCCGGTGGTGGTTGGGGAAGACGCGTGAGCAATTCATTAAACTTGTTATCCAACTTTGTCTCGAACAACTTCTCCATGCCATCTATCTTCTCCATGGCCTCTTCAAATCTGTTTAGCACATCTCCCACCTGGCCACTCATCATTTGCTGAAATTTATCATGCAACTCCTTGTTCGTCATGTTCTCCCAGTCAATCTCGTCGGCTTGTGATCCTGCCATGGTTAGCAGCAATAGAAACACACAAGAATATGATCCTACAGACTACTAGAAAGTGGTGGTGGTGTGGTGTGGTGTCACAAATCCGTCAAGCAAATCTCAAATTCTTACCAGTTCTTACCCAGCAGCAGGTGGTGATCGGCAACCTTTGTAGTCAAAACTCTCAGAGCTTGGACAGAGCGATTGCCAGGTGGTGTCAAACACACGATGTAGATGTATGTGGAGCTGGGAAGGCTTATGATATGGTAGCAAAAAGGGTCAGCAATAATCAATTCAGAGATGCAATGTTGAATAAACTCTCAACGACGGTACCGTGCGCCTGTTCTCCTTGTGGGCAATCGCTCTGTCTTCTCTTGGCCCAAAAGTGACGTGAGAGGACTTTTTGAACAGCACCTAAACTTCTCGTTTTCCCTTATCTTCATATGTGAATTGTACAAATGTCCCATACACCTCACAAATATACATGTATGCAATATTTTTGGTCGTATCCAAGGTATTCATGTCCTCATCACGTTTTGTGAGAGATTTCAGTACCATTGCTGCACCTCTCAACGAGCTTACAAAGAAGGATGTGCCTTTTGTTTGGGGTACCGCACAGGAAGAAGCCTTCATGGTGTTGAAAGATAAGTTAACACATGCTCCTTTACTCCAACTTCCTGATTTTAATAAGACTTTTGAGCTTGAATGTGATGCTAGTGGAATTGGATTAGGAGGTGTGTTATTACAAGATGGCAAACCTGTTGCATATTTTTCTGAAAAATTGAGTGGGCCTAGCCTGAATTACTCTACTTATGATAAGGAATTATATGCTCTTGTTCGGACTTTGGAAACATGGCAACATTATTTATGGCCCAAAGAATTTGTTATTCATTCTAATCATGAATCTTTGAAACATATTAAAAGTCAAGCCAAACTGAACCGTAGACATGCTAAATGGGTTGAATTCATTGAGACTTTCCCTTATGTCATTAAACAGAAGAAGGGTAAAGAAAATGTTATTGCTGATGCTTTGTCTCGTCGTTATACTATGCTTTCACAACTTGACTTTAAAATATTTGGTTTGGAGACCATCAAAGATCAATATGTGCATGATGCTGAATTTAAAGATGTATTGCAGAATTGTAAAGAAGGGAGAACATGGAACAAGTTCGTCGTTAACGATGGATTTGCTTTTCGTGCTAACAAGCTATGCATTCCAGCTAGCTCTGTTCGTCTTTTGTTGTTGCAGGAGGCGCATGGAGGAGGATTAATGGGACACTTTGGCGTAAAGAAGACGGAGGATGTACTTGCTACACATTTCTTTTGGCTAAAGATGAGACGGGATGTTGAGCGTTTTGTTGCTCGCTGCACTACATGTCAAAAAGCTAAGTCACGACTCAATCCTCATGGTTTATATATGCCTTTGCCTGTACCTAGTGTTCCTTGGGAGGATATATCTATGGACTTTGTTTTAGGTTTACCTCGAACAAAGAAGGGGAGGGATAGCATATTTGTTGTCGTGGATAGATTTTCGAAAATGGCACACTTTATACCATGTCATAAAACCAATGATGCTGCTAATGTTGCTGATTTGTTCTTTCGTGAAATTATTCGCTTGCATGGTGTGCCAAATACTATTGTTTCAGATCGTGATACTAAATTTCTTAGCCACTTTTGGAGATGTTTATGGGCTAAGTTGGGGACTAAACTGCTTTTTAGTACTACTTGTCACCCCCAAACTGATGGACAAACTGAAGTAGTCAATAGAACTTTGTCTATTATGCTTAGGGCTGTTTTGAAGAATAATAAGAAAATGTGGGAAGAATGCCTGCCTCATATTGAATTTGCTTATAATCGTTCATTGCATTCTACTACTAAGATGTGCCCTTTTGAAATTGTATATGGTTTCCTACCTCGTGCACCCATTGATTTGTTGCCTCTTCCATCTTCGGAGAAGGTTAATTTTGATGCTAAACAACGTGCTGAATTGATCTTAAAAATGCATGAGTTAACTAAGGAGAACATTGAGCGTATGAATGCTAAATATAAACTTTCTGGAGATAAGGGTAGAAAACATGTTGTGTTTTCACCTGGAGATCTTGTTTGGTTACATTTGCGTAAGGATAGATTTCCTGATTTGCGCAAATCAAAGCTAATGCCACGTGCTGATGGTCCTTTTGAGGTGTTAGAGAAAATAAATGATAATGCATATAAACTTGAGCTGCCTGCAGATTTTGGGGTTAGTCCCACTTTTAACATTGCAGATTTGAAGCCTTATTTGGGTGAGGAAGATGAGCTTCCGTCGAGGACGACTTCATTTCAAGAAGGGGAGGATGATGAGGACATACTGCAGGACCAATTACTAGAGCTCGCGCACGCCAATTAAATTATCAGGTACTTTCGTTTCTTGGTAATGATTCTAATGTTCATGAGAATATGATGCTGCCTAAAGTGGATACATTTGTTTTGCTTACGAATGAAGGGCCTAGCTTGGACAAGAAAGAGGAACATTGGAGCAAGTTCAAGCATGGAGATGATGGAATGCGCACGGGAAACAAGAACGGGGTTACAAGTGATGATTTCAGGACTTTGAAGCCACCATAATGAGTGCATGAAGCCTTGGACGAAATATACAAGATGCCACTTCATAAATTTCGTCCAGAGGCTATTATAGGTGCTGCGTCACCTTATTATTGGGCCAGGCCCATGTAATTTCGAAATACTTGAGTATAGGCTGTTTTTAGAGTCCGTATGTGTGGGGAAACAAGAGATAGGGTTGGTTTCGGACCCCTCCTTCAAGGGCCACGAAATTCCCCCCCTCTTCCTCCATATATGCAGCCCTTAGGGCACCGTTTAGACTGTGGGTTTTGTTTAGATTAAAAGTTCGCCATAGCTGCAACTTCGCGTACTTCGTTTGTGTTCAACGACCAGACCAAGACGTCACAGAACCCCACCTTGATCAATAAAGCTTTCATCTTATATTCGCAATATCCAGATTGCAAATCTTAGTTTCTTGCTTGTTCTACATTTGCTTGCAGGAGATAGACCCTCGTGGTTAGGTTGATTGTGCTCCGGCGTGGTCAATAACTTCTCGGAGTTGGTTTAGCGATTGCTAAGGCGCGACGTCCTCGCACGTTCGTAGTCGGATCGTCAAAGTCTACTCCACCAAAAACGATAGCTATCATCTCATCGAAAGATCGAGACACTCTCGCCTCTATCACAAATCAATTGGTGCACGAGGAAGGAAACCATACACAATTTCAAAAGGACACATCTTAGTAGTAGAATGCAATGAACGATTATAAGCAAATTCAATATGAGGCAAGCATTCTTCCCACATTATCTTGTTATTCTTCAAAACAACCCTAAGCATAGTAGACAATGTTCTATTGACTACTTCAATTTGTCCATCAGTTTGGGGGTGACATGTAGTACTAAAAAGCAGTTTAGTCCCCAACTTAGCCCATAAACATCTCCAAAAGTGGCTAAGAAATTTAGTATCACGATCTGAAACAATAGTATTTGGCACACCATGCAAGCGTATAATTTCACGAAAGAACAAATCAGCAACATTAACAGCATCATCGCTTTTATGACATGGTATAAAGTGTGCCATTTTCGAGAACCTATCCACGACAACAAATATGCTATCCCTCCCCTTCTTTGTTCGAGGTAAACCTAAAACAAAGTCCATAGATATATCCTCCCAAGGAACACTAGGTACAGGTAAAGGCATATATAAACCATGAGGATTGAGTCGTGACTTAGCTTTTTGACATATAGTGCAGCGAGCAACAAAACGCTCAACATCCTGTCTCATCTTTGGCCAAAAGAAATGTGTAGCAAGTATATCCTCCATCTTCTTCACGCCAAAGTGTCCCATTAATCCTCCTCCATGCGCCTCCTGCAACAACAAAAGACGAACGGAGCTAGCTGGAATGCATAGCTTGTTAGCACGAAACACAAATCCATCATTAACGACGAACTTGTTCCATGTTCTCCCTTCCTTACAATTCTGCAATACATCTTTAAATTCAGCATCATGCACATATTGATCTTTGATGGTCTCCAAACCAAATATTTTAAAGTCAAGTTGTGAAAGCATAGTATAACGACGAGACAATGCATCAGCAATAACATTTTCTTTACCCTTCTTGTGTTTAATGACATAAGGGAAAGTCTCAATAAATTCAACCCATTTAGCATGTCTACGGTTCAGTTTTGCTTGACTTTTAATGTGTTTCAAAGATTCATGATCAGAATGTATAACAAATTCTTTGGGCCATAAATAATGTTGCCATGTTTCTAAGGTCCGAACAAGAGCATATAATTCTTTATCATAAGTAGAATAGTTCAGACTAGGCCCACTCAATTTTTCATAAAAGTATGCAACAGGTTTGCCATCTTGTAATAAAACACCTCCTAATCCAATTCCACTAGCATCACATTCAAGCTCAAAAGTCTTATTAAAATCAGGAAGTTGGAGTAAAGGAGCATGTGTCAACTTATCTTTCAATACCGTGAAGGCTTCTTCCTGTGAGGTACCCCAAACAAAAGGCACATCCTTCTTTGTAAGCTCATTGAGAGGTGCAGCAATGGTGCTGAAATCTCTCACAAAACGCCTATAGAAACCAGCGAGGCCAAGGAAACTCCTCACTTGTGTGACCGTTTTGGGCTGCGGCCAACTCTCAATAGCTTCAATCTTGGCTTTATCAACTTCAATTCCCTGTGGAGTAACAACATAGCCAAGAAAAGATACTCGGTCGGTGCAAAAGGTGCACTTCCCAAGGTTACCAAACAAACGTGATAGAGGCGAGGGTGTCCCGATCTTTCGATAAGATGATAGCTATCGTTTTTGGTGGAGTAGACTTTGACGATCCGACTACGAACGTGCGAGGACGTCGCGCCTTAGCAATCGCTAAACCAACTCCGAGAGGTTATTGACCACGCCGGAGCACAATCAACCTGACCACGAGGGTCTATCTCCTGCAAGCAAACGAAGAACAAGCAAGAAACTAAGATTTGCAATCTGGATATTGCGAATATAAGATGAAAGCTTTATTGATCAAGGTGGGGTTCTGTGACGTCTTGGTCTGGTCGTTGAACACAAACGAAGTACGCGAAGTTGCAGCTATGGCGAACTTTTAATCTAAACAAAACCCAAAGTCTAAACGGTGCCCTAAGGGCTGTATATATGGAGGAAGAGGAGGGAATTTCGTGGCCCTTGAAGGAGGGGTCCGAAACCAACCCTATCTCTTGTTTCCCCACACATACGGACTCTAAAAACAGCCTATACTCAAGTATTTCGAAATTACATGGGCCTGGCCCAATAATAAGGTGACGCAGCACCTATAATAGCCTCTAGACGAAATTTATGAAGTGACATCTTGTATATTTCGTCCAAGGCTTCCTGCACTCATTATGGTGGCTTCAAAGTCCTGAAATCATCACTTGTAACTCCGTTCTTGTTCCCCTTGTGCATGCCATCATCTCCATGCTTGAACTTGCTCCAAGGTTCCTCTTTCTTGTCCAAGCTAGGCCCTTCATTTGTAAGCAAAACAAATGTATCCAATTTAGGCAGCATCATATTCTCATGAACTTTAGAATCATTACCAAGAAACGAAAGTACCTGATATTTTAATTGGCGTGCGCGAGCTCTAGTAATTGGTCCAGTATGTATAGAAGCAGGGGCTGTGGGTGTAACAATGGTATTGATGTCCTCATCATCCTCCCCTTCTTGAAATGAAGTCGTCCTCGACGGAAGCTCATCTTCCTCACCCAAATAAGGCTTCAGATCTGCAATGTTAAAAGTGGGACTAACCCCAAAATCTGCAGGCAGCTCATGTTTATATGCATTATCATTTATTTTCTCTAACACCTTAAAAGGACCATCAGCACGTGGCATTAGCTTTGATTTGCGCAAATCAGGAAATCTATCCTTACGCAAATGTAACCAAACAAGATCTCCAGGTGCAAACACAACATGTTTTCTACCCTTATCTCCAGCAAGTTTATATTTAGCATTCATACGCTCAATGTTCTCCTTAGTTAACTCATGCATTTTTAAGATCAATTCAGCACGTTGTTTAGCATCAAAATTAACCTTCTCCGAAGATGGAAGAGGCAACAAATCAATTGGTGCACGAGGAAGGAAACCATACACAATTTCAAAAGGACACATCTTAGTAGTAGAATGCAATGAACGATTATAAGCAAATTCAATATGAGGCAAGCATTCTTCCCACATTTTCTTGTTATTCTTCAAAACAGCCCTAAGCATAGTAGACAATGTTCTATTGACTACTTCAGTTTGTCCATCTGTTTGGGGGTGACATGTAGTACTAAAAAGCAGTTTAGTCCCCAACTTAGCCCATAAACATCTCCAAAAGTGGCTAAGAAATTTCGTATCACGATCTGAAACAATAGTATTTGGCACACCATGCAAGCGTATAATTTCACGAAAGAACAAATCAGCAACATTAACAGCATCATCGCTTTTATGACATGGTATAAAGTGTGCCATTTTCGAGAACCTATCCATGACAACAAATATGCTATCCCTCCCCTTCTTTGTTCGAGGTAAACCTAAAACAAAGTCCATAGATATATCCTCCCAAGGAACACTAGCTACAGGCAAAGGCATATATAAACCATGAGGATTGAGTCGTGACTTAGCTTTTTGACATGTAGTGCAGCGAGCAACAAAACGCTCAACATCCCGTCTCATCTTTGGCCAAAAGAAATGTGTAGCAAGTATATCCTCCGTCTTCTTCACGCCAAAGTGTCCCATTAATCCTCCTCCATGCGCCTCCTGCAACAACAAAAGACGAACGGAGCTAGCTGGAATGCATAGCTTGTTAGCACGAAACACAAATCCATCGTTAACGACGAACTTGTTCCATGTTCTCCCTTCCTTACAATTCTGCAATACATCTTTAAATTCAGCATCATGCACATATTGATCTTTGATGGTCTCCAAACCAAATATTTTAAAGTCAAGTTGTGAAAGCATAGTATAACGACGAGACAATGCATCAGCAATAACATTTTCTTTACCCTTCTTGTGTTTAATGACATAAGGGAAAGTCTCAATAAATTCAACCCATTTAGCATGTCTACGGTTCAGTTTTGCTTGACTTTTAATGTGTTTCAAAGATTCATGATCATAATGTATAACAAATTCTTTGGGCCATAAATAATGTTGCCATGTTTCTAAGGTCCGAACAAGAGCATATAATTCTTTATCATAAGTAGAATAGTTCAGACTAGGCCCACTCAATTTTTCAGAAAAGTATGCAACAGGTTTGCCATCTTGTAATAAAACACCTCCTAATCCAATTCCACTAGCATCACATTCAAGCTCAAAAGTCTTATTAAAATCAGGAAGTTGGAGTAAAGGAGCATGTGTCAACTTATCTTTCAATACCGTGAAGGCTTCTTCCTGTGAGGTACCCCAAACAAAAGGCACATCCTTCTTTGTAAGCTCATTGAGAGGTGCAGCAATGGTGCTGAAATCTCTCACAAAACGCCTATAGAAACCAGCGAGTCCAAGAAAACTCCTCACTTGAGTGACTGTTTTGGGCTGTGGCCAACTCTCAATAGCTTCAATCTTGGCTTTATCAACTTCAATTCCCTGTGGAGTAACAACATGATAGAGGCGAGGGTGTCCCGATCTTTCGATGAGATGATAGCTATCGTTTTTGGTGGAGTAGACTTTGACGATCCGACTACGAACGTGCGAGGACGTCGCGCCTTAGCAATTGCTAAACCAACTCCGAGAGGTTATTGACCACGCCGGAGCACAATCAACCTGACCACGAGGGTCTATCTCCTGCAAGCAAACGAAGAACAAGCAAGAAACTAAGATTTGCAATCTGGATATTGCGAATATAAGATGAAAGCTTTATTGATCAAGGTGGGGTTCTGTGACGTCTTGGTCTGGTCGTTGAACACAAACGAAGTACGCGAAGTTGCAGCTATGGCGAACTTTTAATCTAAACAAAACCCAAAGTCTAAACGGTGCCCTAAGGGCTGTATATATGGAGGAAGAGGAGGGGATTTCGTGGCCCTGGAAGGAGGGGTCCGAAACCAACCCTATCTCTTGTTTCCCCACACATACGGACTCTAAAAACAGCCTATACTCAAGTATTTCGAAATTACATGGGCCTGGCCCAATAATAAGGTGACGCAGCACCTATAATAGCCTCTGGACGAAATTTATGAAGTGACATCTTGTATATTTCGTCCAAGGCTTCCTGCACTCATTATGGTGGCTTCAAAGTCCTGAAATCATCACTTGTAACTCCGTTCTTGTTCCCCTTGTGCATGCCATCATCTCCATGCTTGAACTTGCTCCAAGGATCCTCTTTCTTGTCCAAGCTAGGCCCTTCATTTGTAAGCAAAACAAATGTATCCAATTTAGGCAGCATCATATTCTCATGAACTTTAGAATCATTACCAAGAAACGAAAGTACCTGATATTTTAATTGGCGTGCGCGAGCTCTAGTAATTGGTCCAGTATGTATAGAAGCAGGGGCTGTGGGTGTAACAATGGTATTGATGTCCTCATCATCCTCCCCTTCTTGAAATGAAGTCGTCCTCGACGGAAGCTCATCTTCCTCACCCAAATAAGGCTTCAGATATGCAATGTTAAAAGTGGGACTAACCCCAAAATCTGCAGGCAGCTCAAGTTTATATGCATTATCATTTATTTTCTCTAACACCTTAAAAGGACCATCAGCACGTGGCATTAGCTTTGATTTGCGCAAATCAGGAAATCTATCCTTACGCAAATGTAACCAAACAAGATCTCCAGGTGCAAACACAACATGTTTTCTACCCTTATCTCCAGCAAGTTTATATTTAGCATTCATACGCTCAATGTTCTCCTTAGTTAACTCATGCATTTTTAAGATCAATTCAGCACGTTGTTTAGCATCAAAATTAACCTTCTCCGAAGATGGAAGAGGCAACAAATCAATTTGTGCACGAGGAAGGAAACCATACACAATTTCAAAAGGACACATCTTAGTAGTAGAATGCAATGAACGATTATAAGCAAATTCAATATGAGGCAAGCATTCTTCCCACATTTTCTTGTTATTCTTCAAAACAGCCCTAAGCATAGTAGACAATGTTCTATTGACTACTTCAGTTTGTCCATCAGTTTGGGGGTGACATGTAGTACTAAAAAGCAGTTTAGTCCCCAGCTTAGCCCATAAACATCTCCAAAAGTGGCTAAGAAATTTAGTATCACGATCTGAAACAATAGTATTTGGCACACCATGCAAGCGTATAATTTCACGAAAGAACAAATCAGCAACATTAACAGCATCATCGCTTTTATGACATGGTATAAAGTGTGCCATTTTCGAGAACCTATCCACGACAACAAATATGCTATCCCTCCCCTTCTTTGTTCGAGGTAAACCTAAAACAAAGTCCATAGATATATCCTCCCAAGGAACATGATAGAGGCGAGGGTGTCCCGATCTTTCGATGAGATGATAGCTATCGTTTTTGGTGGAGTAGACTTTGACGATCCGACTACGAACGTGCGAGGACGTCGCGCCTTAGCAATCGCTAAACCAACTCCGAGAGGTTATTGACCACGCCGGAGCACAATCAACCTGACCACGAGGGTCTATCTCCTGCAAGCAAACGAAGAACAAGCAAGAAACTAAGATTTGCAATCTGGATATTGCGAATATAAGATGAAAGCTTTATTGATCAAGGTGGGGTTCTGTGACGTCTTGGTCTGGTCGTTGAACACAAACGAAGTACGCGAAGTTGCAGCTATGGCGAGCTTTTAATCTAAACAAAACCCAAAGTCTAAACGGTGCCCTAAGGGCTGTATACATGGAGGAAGAGGAGGGGATTTCGTGGCCCTTGAAGGAGGGGTCCGAAAACAACCCTATCTCTTGTTTCCCCACACATACGGACTCTAAAAACAGCCTATACTCAAGTATTTCGAAATTACATGGGCCTGGCCCAATAATAAGGTGACGCAGCACCTATAATAGCCTCTGGACGAAATTTATGAAGTGACATCTTGTATATTTCGTCCAAGGCTTCCTGCACTCATTATGGTGGCTTCAAAGTCCTGAAATCATCACTTGTAACTCCGTTCTTGTTCCCCTTGTGCATGCCATCATCTCCATGCTTGAACTTGCTCCAAGGTTCCTCTTTCTTGTCCAAGCTAGGCCCTTCATTTGTAAGCAAAACAAATGTATCCAATTTAGGCAGCATCATATTCTCATGAACTTTAGAATCATTACCAAGAAACGAAAGTACCTGATATTTTAATTGACGTGCGCGAGCTCTAGTAATTGGTCCAGTATGTATAGAAGCAGGGGCTGTGGGTGTAACAATGGTATTGATGTCCTCATCATATGCTATCCCTCCCCTTCTTTGTTCGAGGTAAACCTAAAACAAAGTCCATAGATATATCCTCCCAAGGAACACTAGGTACAGGCAAAGGCATATATAAACCATGAGGATTGAGTCGTGACTTAGCTTTTTGACATGTAGTGCAGCGAGCAACAAAACGCTCAACATCCCGTCTCATCTTTGGCCAAAAGAAATGTGTAGCAAGTATATCCTCCGTCTTCTTCACGCCAAAGTGTCCCATTAATCCTCCTCCATGCGCCTCCTGCAACAACAAAAGACGAACGGAGCTAGCTGGAATGCATAGCTTGTTAGCACGAAACACAAATCCATCGTTAACGACGAACTTGTTCCATGTTCTCCCTTCCTTACAATTCTGCAATACATCTTTAAATTCAGCATCATGCACATATTGATCTTTGATGGTCTCCAAACCAAATATTCTAAAGTCAAGTTGTGAAAGCATAGTATAACGACGAGACAATGCATCAGCAATAACATTTTCTTTACCCTTCTTGTGTTTAATGACATAAGGGAAAGTCTCAATAAATTCAACCCATTTAGCATGTCTACGGTTCAGTTTTGCTTGACTTTTAATGTGTTTCAAAGATTCATGATCAGAATGTATAACAAATTCTTTGGGCCATAAATAATGTTGCCATGTTTCTAAGGTCCGAACAAGAGCATATAATTCTTTATCATAAGTAGAATAGTTCAGACTAGGCCCACTCAATTTTTAAGAAAAGTATGCAACAGGTTTGCCATCTTGTAATAAAACACCTCCTAATCCAATTCCACTAGCATCACATTCAAGCTCAAAAGTCTTATTAAAATCAGGAAGTTGGAGTAAAGGAGCATGTGTCAACTTATCTTTTAATACCGTGAAAGCTTCTTCCTGTGAGGTACCCCAAACAAAAGGCACATCCTTCTTTGTAAGCTCATTGAGAGTTGCAGCAATGGTACTGAAATCTCTCACAAAACGCCTATAGAAACCAGCGAGGCCAAGGAAACTCCTCACTTGTGTGACCGTTTTGGGCTGCGGCCAACTCTCAATAGCTTCAATCTTGGCTTTATCAACTTCAATTCCCTGTGGAGTAACAACATAGCCAAGAAAAGATACTCAGTCGGTGCAAAAGGTGCACTTCCCAAGGTTACCAAACAAACGTGCATCACGTAGAGCAATAAAAACATTACGTAAATGTTCCAAATGTTCCTCCAAAGATCTGCTATAAATCAATATATCATCAAAGTAAACTACCACAAATCGTCCAATGAAAGCACGTAAAACTTCCTTCATTAATCTCATGAAAGTACTAGGTGCATTTGTTAACCCAAAAGGCATGACTAACCACTCATATAATCCGAACTTAGTTTTAAATGTTGTTTTCCATTCATCTCCCAATTTCATACGAATTTGATGGTATCCACTACGCAAATCAACTTTGGAGAATATTGTAGAGCCACTCAATTCATCAAGCATATCATCTAGCCTAGGAATAGGATGACGATAACGAATAGTAATATTATTAATGCCTCTACAATCAACACACATACGCGACATACCATCCTTTTTTGGCACTAGTATAATAGGAACAGCACAAGGACTAAGAGATTCGCGTATATAACCTTTGTCGAGCAGCTCCTGTACTTGACGCATAATCTCCTTCGTCTCCTCTGGATTGGTACGGTATGGCGCACGGTTTGGCAACGAAGCACCGGGAATTAAGTCAATCTGATGCTCAATCCCGCGAATAGGTGGTAATCCCGGTGGCACGTCTTGTGGAAAGACGTCAGCGAACTCCTGCAAAATGTTAGTGACAGCAGGAGGCAAAGAGGAAGGCACATCTTCGAATGAAAATAACGCCTCTTTGCACACAAAAGCATAGCAAACAGATTTGCTGAAATCTAGCTCATCAATATCAGATTTGGTGGCAAGTAAACATGCACTTTTCAATTTAATTTCAGAAGCAACACTAGATGGTTTATTATTAGGCTTCATTTGTTGCTCAAATTCTTTTGCCACAATCTGATTTTCACTCTTATTTTTCTCCTGTTTTGCTTTACTAGCTCTATTAATATCATCTTTCAAAATAGAATCAGGAGTCATAGGAAGCAAAGTAATATGTTTATCCTTATGAACAAGAGTATACTGATTTTTTCTACCATGGTGTACAGATTTTTTATCAAATTGCCATGGTCTACCAAGTAATAATGAACATGCTTGCATGGGTACCACATCACAATCAACATAATCAGCATATGTAGAGATACTAAAATGCACACGAACAGTACGTGTTACCTTAACCTTGCCGCTGTTGTTGAACCATTGGATATAGTAAGGATGTGGATGTGGTCTTGTGGTGAGAGATAGCTTCTCCACCATCTCCATGCTAGCCAAGTTGTTGCAGCTCCCACCATCTATGATGACGCAAATAGAACGTTCCTTCACAACTCCCTTTGTATGGAACAAATTATGCCTCTGATTTTGCTCAGCTTGTGTGACCTGCACACTCAAAACACGTTGAGCAACTAAACATTCATACCTGTCAGCGTCTTCAGGAGCCATGTATTGCGTCTCATGATCAGAGTCATCTCCACCGTGTTCTTCACTTGTAATAAGAGCCAAAGTCTCCTCATCATAGTCACTAGCGGACTCATACCCACCATCCTCAGTAGCAATCATAACACGCGGAGATTGTCATTCTCTCACATAATGACCTCTTCCCTTACAACGACGACAAATAATATCATGTGTGTGCCCTGTTGATGCCATTGATGAAGAAGAGCTCTGGGCAGGCCCAGAAGGTGTACTCTTGTCAGATGGTGGTGGTGGTGCCTGTTTTCTTGTATCTCGGTTGGAATTGGCGGCTGAAGTCAGTGGTGCTGCAGTAGGACGTGTGGGAGTAGAGGAGGCACGCGGTGTCCATGATGAAGATCGACCTGCAGAAAAATTAGTTCGCGCCAATGCCTGTCGATCCTGCACTTCACGTTCTGCTTTACAAGCAAGATGGAATAAACGAGTGATATTATTATACCCCTTATACTCTAGAATGGTCTGAATCTCTCTATTTAATCCACCCATAAAGCGTGCAAGCATAGCTTCATTGTCCTTAACAATACCACATCTAATCATGCCAGTTTGTAATTCCTGATAATATTCTTCTACAGAATTTTTTCCTTGTCTTAAGCGCTGCAATTTTTGAAGTAATTCACGTTGATAATATGGTGGAACCCAACGAGTACGCATAGCAGTTTTCAAAGCAGCCCAAGTAGTTGGAATAGGATATAATCTACAATGTTCAGACCACCATACACATGCAAAACTAGTAAAAGCACAAACAGCAGCAGCAACACATCTCTCCTCGGGATATTGTAAACATGTAAAACGTTGTTCAGTTTCTAACTCCCAAGTAAGATATATATCAGGAACATATCTACCCTCAAATGGTGGAATATTCAATTTCAGTTTAGGAAGATGGTCATGATCTCGTACCTGAGCTGGTAATGCAGCCCTACCATTGCGATTATTGGCATGTGGACGACCTGGTGCTGGTACGTAGTTCTGATTTTGATCAACCTCATCCTCGTAATCGCCCGCATAATCATCCTCCTCAGCGGCAGTAGGAGCCATAGAAGCATCAACAGTAGGTGCAGCGGCACCAGAAGTTTGACCAGGCTCAAGGGGAACGCGCTGTGCTCGTCCCACTTGATTTGGAAGGCGACGTTGTTGTTGTTGTAGAGGTGCGACAGGTGCAGCCGGCGGTGGTTGTGGAAGACGCGCGAGCAATTCATTAAACTTGTTATCGAGCTTTGTTTCGAACGTCTTCTCAATTCCATCTATCTTCTCCATGGCCTCTTCAAATCTGTTTAGCACATCTTGCACCTGTCCACTCATCATTTGCTGAAATTTATCATGTAGCTGTTTGTTCGTCATGTTCTCCCAATCAGTCTCATCGGCTTGTGATCCTGCCATGGTTAGCAGCAATAGAAACACACAAGAATATGATCCTACAGACTACTAGGAAGTGGTGGTGGTGTGGTGTCACAAATCCGTCAAGCAAAACTCAAATTCTTACCAGTTCTTACCCAGCAGCAGGTGGTGATCGGCAACCTTTGTAGTCAAAACTCACAAAGCTTGGATAGAGCGATTGCCAGGCGGTGTCAAACGCACGATGTAGATGTATGTGGAGCTGGGAAGGCTTATGATATGGTAGCAAAAAAGGTCAGCAATAATCAATTCAGAGATGCAAAGTTGAATAAACGCTCAACAACGGTACTGTGTTGGTCCTAGGCTACACCGTACTAGAGACGCGAGCCTAGAACACTAACAAAATCACGACGTGGCACATAAACAAGGGAAGAGCGTACTCTAAAAAAAAATCAGTTTTTTTTGCGCTCTTTTTTTTTTGCAAAAAATCACTATAATGGCGAGTGTCTCAAAACTCTTCCCAAGTCAAACTATCAGGATTGGCACGAAATTTTTTTTTGACAATTTTTTTTCCGGAAATCAGGGCAGCGACGACGAAAAAGTGCGACAAAAAATCACTATGATGGCGAGTGTCTCAAAACGCTCCCTGGGACCTAAAAATAGGATAGGGAAAAAATATTTTTGAATGCCGAAATTTTGGCCTAAAAACTGCCCGGGGGTCTCCAGACTTTTTTTTTTGAATCCTACTCAGGCAAGGAAACACGAATCGGAAAATAGATGGGTCTCGAAAACAAACCTAATATGAAAAGAACTCGGATTGGTGGTGGATATATGGTGGTAGAATATGGCAGCGGTGATGGTATATGGCAGCGGTGGTAGGATATGGCAGCGGTGGTGGTATATGGCAGCGGTGGTGGTATATTGCAGCGGTGGTGGTATATGGTGCGGCGGCGGCGTGACAAACTGTGACAGAACTCGAAACTCTAAAGGACTAGACGCTAAGACCAGCAACTAGACACGATGATGCAACCGCAAAATCAACAAAGCAAAAACCCTAAAAAGATTATGCAAAGGCTCAGATTGGTTCGGATATGATGAACTAACCCTAATTTTTTTTTGGCTTTTTCATGGACTGTAGGTATGAAGAACAGACTCGATCTAAACTACGAAAAACTGTAAAATCTCACCGAGCAACCTGAAAATCTGATACCACTTGATAGAGGCGAGGGTGTCCCGATCTTTCGATGAGATGATAGCTATCGTTTTTGGTGGAGTAGACTTTGACGATCCGACTACGAACATGCGAGGACGTTGCGCCTTAGCAATCGCTAAACCAACTCCGAGAGGTTATTTGATGAGGACATCAATACCATTGTTACACCCACAGCACCTACTGCTACATACACTGGACCAAATACTAGAGCTCGCGCACGCCAATTAAATTATCAGGTACTTTCGTTTCTTGGTAATGATTCTAATGTTCATGAGAATATGATGCTGCCTAAATTGGATACATATTTATATGATGCTGCCTAAATTGGATACATAGGCAGCATCATATTCTCATGAACATTAGAATCATTACCAAGAAACGAAAGTACCTGATAATTTAATTGGCGTGCGCGAGCTCTAGTAATTGGTCCAGTATGTATAGCAGCAGGGGCTGTGGGTGTAACAATGGTATTGATGTCCTCATCATCCTCCCCTTCTTGAAATGAAGTCGTACTCGACGGAAGCTCATCTTCCTCACCCAAATAAGGCTTCAAATCTGCAATGTTAAAAGTGGGACTAACCCCAAAATCTGCAAGCAGCTCAAATTTATATGCATTATCATTTATTTTCTCTAACACCTTAAAAGGACCATCAGCACGTGGCATTAGCTTTGATTTGCGCAAATCAGGAAATCTATCCTTACGCAAATGATGAGGACATGACTACCTTGGATACGACCAAAAATATTGCATACATGCATATTTGTGAGGTGATTTCTAATGCAAACTATGCAATAACTTATTTATGTTATCCAGGACAAAAATACTTCACAGACTTTTGTGCCATGTCTAATTGCAGGTGTATGGGACATTTGTACAATCCATATATGAAGATAAGGGAAAAAGAGACGTTTATGTGCTATTCAAAAAGTCCTCTCACGTCACTTTTGGGCCAAGAGAAGATAGAGTCCAAGTCTCTCACGTTCTGGATTCAGATTCGGACTGCACAGACACACCTGACTCAAAACGCCAACAACTATTTCATACGGACTCCGAATTGGGTGATTCCTTTTTTGTTGGAAAGTAGATTTCATGCACTTTCCAACCCAATTGGATTCACCTTCAAATTCATTCGGAGCATGGAGAAATTGACAAAACAATCTGACATTGCAGCAGAATCCGAGTCAAACTACAAGTCCAAAGGTGTTGCATCATCTCCACTTGGGCCCATGAGCCTTGTACGACCTAGGGTTGGTTTTAGGATGCCTTGGGACGTCCTCCCACCTTTTTGGCTGCCACCCCTTGCTCCTATATAAGTAGATCCAACTAGTAGCTTTTTCCTTTGGATTTGTTTAGTTAAAAGTTAGCCATTGCAACTTCGTGTACTTCATTTGTGTCCAACGACCAGACCAAGACCGCTTTCGGATCCCCACCATTATCAATACATCATCTATATTCGCAATATTCAGACTGCATTATCATATTCTTGCTTGTTCTTCGATTGCGTGCAGGAATAGACCTTCGTGGTCAGGCTGATCGTGCTTCCAGCATAGTCAGTAACCTCAGGAGATTGGTTTAGCGATTGCTAAGGCGCAACGTCGTGCACGTTTGTAGTCAGATCGTCAAAGTCGGCTCCACCAAATCGATAGTTACTATCTCATCGAAAGATCGGGACAGCTTTGCCTCTGATACCACTTGATAGAGGCGAAGGTGTCCCGATGTTTCGATGAGATGGTGGCTATCGTTTTCTGTGGGAGTTGACCTTGACGATCCGACTACGAACGTGCGAGACGTCGCGCCTTGGCAATTGCTTTACTCAATCTTCGGAGTTATTTGACACCGTTGGTTGCCTGTCACCACCTGCTGCATGGTAAGAACTTGTAAGATATTGATATTTGCTACTGTGAGCGTTTTACCACCACATCCTAGTAGTTCATAGGAACATTAATCTCAGATTTTGTTTCTTGTTTTCTACTAACTATGGCAGGTTCCGGAGTTGTTAGTTCTTGGGCTTCATCGATCGTGGGAGATTAGCCATCACCTAATAAAATACAACAACCGTCACAAGAGGAGAAACAACATCAAAATGCACATAATCAGGTTAATGTTTCCATGCCACCATTTACTGGTCGTTTTAGGCCTGGTTTATATATTGAATGGGAGTACAAAATTAATGCTATATTTGCTTCCCATAATTTTGATGAGCGTGGAAAATTTCAAGCTGCGGTTAGTACTTTCAGTAGCTTTGCTTTAGTTTGGTGGAGTGAATACTGTCGGTTAAACCCTGATTATATACCTACTACTTGGGATGGTTTAAAACATGTCATGAGGGATAGATTCGTAGATGTTCATTATACTCGTGGCATGATTAAAAAACTACAACATTTAAAACAAGGTAGTGACACCGTAACAAAATATTATGATGATTTACAAACTACCTTGTTGCACTCATTTTTAGAAGAAAGTGAAGAAGATTTTATGGATAGATTTTGGGGAGGATTAAACAGTGATATTCAGGAGATACTAATTCATGAAGAGTGTTATCCTATGAACCGTTTGTTTAGTCTTGCTTGCAAAGCTGAACAAAGAATAAAACGACGTGTTGCCCACGAGGAGAACAAGCGCAAGGTGCACATTCCAAGTGTTGATACAGATGTTTCTTCAGCTACTAGGCGTACTATGACAACCACATCCGTTATTGCGAGGACTACATTATCTCCATCATGTGACACATCACCACCGAGAGTGCCTACATCATCTGAGTTGATCATAAGAGGTAAGGACAAATGTACAGATTTTCCACTTTCACATGAGAATGATGCATGCCTAGTTAACTTGAATACATCATGTGTTGAGTTACCTATTGATTTGAATATTTTAGAGAATCGTGTTACTATCATGAATGCATCATGTGATCATACAGCTGAAATACCAACAATTTTGAGTGCACCCATTGAATTAACTGTTGATGCAAAAGAACCAATGTTTAATCATTTTTATATGACTTCTAATATTGGTGATGATTCTGTGTCGAATGAATTATTGCATGTTTGCTTATTTAAGCATGTTGTAGCATGTAAATTTGATGCAAGTAAGGTTTATTCATCAATGTTGGGATGGTTTAATGATGAACATTGTCAATCTTTTGATATGAATAAGAGCTTCATTTATATGTGCAAACTGAGTTGCAATATTTTCATGCCTTCTACTTCTTATGATAATATTTTGGCTTTATATTTTATGAACTATGAAAGTTACTCATGTATACATGTGTCATATGTGCAAAAACCAAGGGAAGTAAAAATGGATGACACATACATATACAACATGTACACATTGTCTCTTTTGTTAGCCACATTTCAGATTAAGCAACGCCGAGGACGGCTTTGTTTTCAAGAAGAGGAGGATGATGAGGACATGACTACCTTGGATACGACCAAAAATATTGCATACATGCATATTTGTGAGGTGATTTCTAATGCAAACTATGCAATAACTTATTTATGTTATCCAGGACAAAAATACTTCACAGACTTTTGTGCCATGTCTAATTGCAGGTGTATGGGACATTTGTACAATCCATATATGAAGATAAGGGAAAAAGAGACGTTTATGTGCTGTTCAAAAAGTCCTCTCACGTCACTTTTGGGCCAAGAGAAGATAGAGTCCAAGTCTCTCACGTTCTGGATTCAGATTCGGACTGCACAGACACACCTGACTCAAAATGCCAACAACTATTTCATACGGACTCCGAATTGGGTGATTCTTTTTTTGTTGAAAAGTAGATTTCATGCACTTTCCAACCCAATTGGATTCACCTTCAAATTCATTCGGAGTATGGAGAAATTGACGAAACAATCTGACATTGCAGCAGAATCCGAGTCAAACTACAAGTCCAAAGGTGTTGCATCATCTCCACTTGGGCCCATGGGCCTTGTACGACCTAGGGTTGGTTTTAGGATGCCTTGGGACGTCCTCCCACCTTTTTGGCCGCCACCCCTTGCTCCTATATAAGTAGATCCAACTAGTAGCTTTTTCCTTGGGATTTGTTTAGTTAAAAGTTAGCCATTGCAACTTCGTGTACTTCATTTGTGTTCAACGACCAGACCAAGACCGCTTTCGGATCCCCACCATTATCAATACTTCATCTATATTCGCAATATTCAGATTGCAATCTCAGTTTCTTGCTTGTTCTTTGTTTGCTCGGAGGAAACAGACCCTTGTGGTCAGGTTGATCGTGCTTCGGCGTGGTCAATAACCCCTTGGAAGTTGGTATAGCGATTGCTAAGGCGCGACGTCTCGCACGTTCGTAGTCGGATCGTCAAGGTCAACTCCCACAGAAAACGATAGCCACCATCTCATCGAAACATCGGGACACCTTCGCCTCTATCAGCAAATGTAACCAAACAAGATCACCAGGTGCAAACACAACATGCTTTCTACCCTTATCTCCAGCAATTTTATATTTAGCATTCATACGCTCAATGTTCTCCTTAGTTAACTCATGCATTTTTAAGATCAATTCAGCATGTTGTTTAGCATCAAAATTAACCTTCTCCGAAGATGGAAGAGGCAACAAATCAATAGGTGCACGGGGTAGGAAACCATATACAATTTCAAAAGGGCACATCTTAGTAGTAGAATGCAACGAACGATTATAAGCAAATTCAATTTGAGGCAAGCATTCTTCCCACATTTTCTTGTTATTCTTCAAAACAGCCCTAAGCATATTAGACAATGTTCTATTGACTACTTTAGTTTGTCCATCAGTTTGGGGGTGACAAGTAGTACAAAAAAGTAGTTTAGTCCCCAACTTAGCCCATAAACATCTCCAAAAGTGGCTCAGAAATTTGGTATCACGATCTGAAACAATAGTATTTGGCACACCATGCAAGCGAATAATTTCATGAAAGAACAAATCAGCAACATTAGCAGCATCATTGCTTTTATGACATGGTATAAAGTGTGCCATTTTCGAGAACCTATCCACGACAACAAATATGCTATCCCTCCCCTTCTTTGTTCGAGGTAAACCCAAAACAAAGTCCATAGATATATCCTCCCATGGAACACTAGGTACAGGCAAAGGCATATATAAACCTTGAGGATTGAGTCGTGACTTAGCTTTTTGACATGTAGTGCAGCGAGCAACAAAGCGCTCAACATCCCGTCTCATCTTTGGCCAAAAGAAATGTGTAGCAAGTACATCCTCCGTCTTCTTTACGCCAAAGTGTCCCATTAATCCTCCTCCATGCACCTCCTGCAACAACAAAAGACAAACGGAGCTAGCTGGAATGCATAGCTTGTTAGCACGAAACACAAATCCATCGTTAACGACGAACTTGTTCCATGTTCTCCCTTCTTTACAATTCTGTAATACATCTTTAAATTCAGGATCATGCACATATTGATCTTTGATGGTCTCCAAACCAAATATTTTAAAGTCAAGTTGTGAAAGCATAGTATAACGACGAGACAATGCATCAGCAATAACATTTTCTTTACCCTTCTTGTGCTTAATGACATAAGGGAAAGTCTCAATGAATTCAACCCATTTAGCATGTCTACGGTTCAGTTTTGCTTGACTTTTAATGTGTTTCAAAGATTCATGATCAGAATGTATAACAAATTCTTTGGGCCATAAATAATGTTGCCATGTTTCTAAGGTCCGAACAAGAGCATATAATTCTTTATCATAAGTAGAATAGTTCAGACTAGGCCCACTCAATTTTTCAGAAAAGTATGCAACAGATTTGCCATCTTGTAATAACACACCTCTTAATCCAATTCCACTAGTGATAGAGGCGAGGGTGTCCCGATCTTTCGATGAGATGATAGCTATCGTATTTGGTGGAGTAGACTTTGACGATCCGACTACGAACGTGCGAGGACGTCGCGCCTTAGCAATCGCTAAACCAACTCCGAGAGGTTATTGACCGCGCCGGAGCACAATCAACCTGACCACGAGGGTCTATCTCCTGCAAGCAAACGAAGAACAAGCAAGAAACTAAGATTTGCAATCTGGATATTGCGAATATAAGATGAAAGTTTATTGATCAAGGTGGGGTTCTGTGACGTCTTGGTCTGGTCGTTGAACACAAACGAAGTACGCGAAGTTGCAGCTATGGCGAACTTTTAATCTAAACCAAACCCAAAGTCTAAGCGGTGCCCTAAGGGCTGTATATATGGAGGAAGAGGGGGGGATTTCGTGGCCCTTGAAGGAGGGGTCCGAAACCAACCCTATCTCTTGTTTCCCCACACATACGGACTCTAAAAACAGCCTATACTCAAGTATTTCGAAATTACATGGGCCTGGCCCAATAATAAGGTGACGCAGCACCTATAATAGCCTCTGGACGAAATTTATGAAGTGGCATCTTGTATATTTCGTCCAAGGCTTCCTGCACTCATTATGGTGGCTTCAAAGTCCTGAAATCATCACTTGTAACTCCGTTCTTGTTCCCCTTGCGCATGCCATCATCTCCATGCTTGAACTTGCTCCAAGGTTCCTCTTTATTGTCCAAGCTAGGCCCTTCATTTGTAAGCAAAACAAATGTATCCAATTTAGGCAGCATCATATTCTCATGAACATTAGAATCATTACCAAGAAACAAAAGTACCTGATAATTTAATTGGCGTGCGCAAGCTCTAGTAATTGGTCCAGTATGTATAGCAGTAGGGGCTGTGGGTGTAACAATGGTATTGATGTCCTCATCATCCTCCCCTTCTTGAAATGAAGTCGTCCTCGACGGAAGCTCATCTTCCTCACCCAAATAAGGCTTCAAATCTGCAATGTTAAAAGTGGGACTAACCCCAAAATCTGCAGGCAGCTCAAGTTTATATGCATTATCATTTATTTTCTCTAACACCTTAAAAAGACCATCAGCACGTGGCATTAGCTTTGATTTGCGCAAATCAGGAAATCTATCCTTACGCAAATGTAACCAAACAAGATCTCCAGGTGCAAACACAACATGTTTTCTACCCTTATCTCCAGCAAGTTTATATTTAGCATTCATACGCTCAATGTTCTCCTTAGTTAACTCATGCATTTTTAAGATCAATTCAGCACGTTGTTTAGCATCAAAATTAACCTTCTCCGAAGATGGAAGAGGCAACAAATCAATTGGTGCACGAGGAAGGAAACCATACACAATTTCAAAAGGACACATCTTAGTAGTAGAATGCAATGAACGATTATAAGCAAATTCAATATGAGGCAAGCATTCTTCCCACATTTTCTTGTTATTCTTCAAAACAGCCCTAAGCATAGTAGACAATGTTCTATTGACTACTTCAGTTTGTCCATCAGTTTGGGGGTGACATGTAGTACTAAAAAGCAGTTTAGTCCCCATCTTAGCCAATAAACATCTCCAAAAGTGGCTAAGAAATTTAGTATCACGATCTGAAACAATAGTATTTGGCACACCATGCAAGCGTATAATTTCACGAAAGAACAAATCAGCAACATTAACAGCATCATCGCTTTTATGACATGGTATAAAGTGTGCCATTTTCGAGAACCTATCCACGACAACAAATATGCTATCCCTCCCCTTCTTTGATCGAGGTAAACCTAAAACAAAGTCCTCGAATGAAAATAACGCCTCTTTGCACACAAAAGCATAGCAAACAGAATTGCTGAAATCTAGATCATCAATATCAGATTTGGTGGCAAGTAAGCATGCACTTTTCAATTTAATTTCAGAAGCAACACTAGATGGTTTATTATTAGGCTTCATTTGTTGCTCAAATTCTTTTGCCACAATCTGATTTTCACTCTTATTTTTCTCCTGTTTTGCTTTACTAGCTCTATTAATATCATCTTTCAAAATAGAATCAGGAGTCATAGGAAGCAAAGTAATATGTTTATCCTTATGAACAAGAGTATACTGATTGTTTCTACCATGGTGTACAGAATTTTTATCAAATTGCCATGGTCTACCAAGTAATAATGAACATGCTTGCATGGGTACCACATCACAATCAACATAATCAGCATATGTAGAGATACTAAAATGCACACGAACAGTACGTGTTACCTTAACCTTGCCGCTGTTGTTGAACCATTGGATATAGTAAGGATGTGGATGTGGTCTTGTGGTGAGAGATAGCTTCTCCACCATCTCCATGCTAGCCAAGTTGTTGCAGGTCCCTCCATCTATGATTTTGCTCAGCTTGTGTGACCTGCACATTCAAAACACGTTGAGCAACTAAACATTCATACCTGTCAGCGTCTTCAGGAGCCATGTATTGCGTCTCATGATCAGAATCATCTCCACCGTGTTCTTCACTTGTAATAAGAGCCAAAGTCTCCTCATCATAGTCACTAGCGGACTCATACCCACCATCCTCAGTAGCAATCATAACACGCGGAGATTGGCATTCTCTCGCATAATGACCTCTTCCCTTACAACGACGACAAATAATATCATGTGTGTGCCCTGTTGATGCCATAGATGAAGAAGAGCTCTGGGCAGGCCCAGAAGGTGTACTCTTGGCAGATGGTGGTGGTGGTGCCTGTTTTCTTGTATCTCGGTTGGAATTGGCGGCTGAAGTCAGTGGTGCCGCAGTAGGACGTGTGGGAGTAGAGGAGGCACGCGGTGGCCATGATGAAGATCGACCTGCAGAAAAATTAGTTCGCGCCAATGCCTGTCGATCCTGCACTTCACGTTCAGCTTTACAAGCAAGATGGAATAAACGAGTGATATTATTATACTCCTTATACTCTAGAATGGTCTGAATCTCTCTATTTAATCCACCCATGAAACGTGCAAGCATAGCTTCATTCTCCTCAACAATACCACATCTAATCATGCCAGTTTGTAATTCCTGATAATATTCTTCTACAGAATTTTTTCCTTGTCTTAAGCGCTGCAATTTTTGAAGTAATTCACGTTGATAATATGGTGGAACCCAACGAGTACGCATAGCAGTTTTCAAAGCAGCCCACGTGATAGAGGCGAGGGTGTCCCGATCTTTCGATGAGATGATAGCTATCGTTTTTGGTGGAGTAGACTTTGACGATCCGACTACGAACGTGCGAGGACGTCGCGCCTTAGCAATCGCTAAACCAACTCCGAGAGGTTATTGACCACCCCGGAGCACAATCAACCTGACCACGAGGGTCTATCTCCTGCAAGCAAACGAAGAACAAGCAAGAAACTAAGATTTGCAATCTGGATATTGCGAATATAAGATGAAAGCTTTATTGATCAAGGTGGGGTTCTGTGACGTCTTGGTCTGGTCGTTGAACACAAACGAAGTACGCGAAGTTGCAGCTATGGCGAACTTTTAATCTAAACAAAACCCAAAGTCTAAATGGTGCCCTAAGGGCTGTATATATGGAGGAAGAGGGGGGGATTTCGTGGCCCTTGAAGGAGGGGTCCGAAACCAACCCTATCTCTTGTTTCCCCACACATACGGACTCTAAAAATAGCCTATACTCAAGTATTTCGAAATTACATGGGCCTGGCCCAATAATAAGGTGACGCAGCACCTATAATAGCCTCTGGACGAAATTTATGAAGTGGCATCTTGTATATTTCGTCCAAGGCTTCCTGCACTCCTTATGGCGGCTTCAAAGTCCTGAAATCATCACTTGTAACTCCGTTCTTGTTCCCCTTGCGCATGCCATCATCTCCATGCTTGAACTTGCTCCAAGGTTCCTCTTTCTTGTCCAAGCTAGGCCCTTCATTTGTAAGCAAAACAAATGTATCCAATTTAGGCAGCATCATATTCTCATGAACATTAGAATCATTACCAAGAAACGAAAGTACCTGATAATTTAATTGGCGTGCGCGAGCTCTAGTAATTGGTCCAGTATGTATAGCAGCAGGGGCTGTGGGTGTAACAATGGTATTGATGTCCTCATCATCCTCCCCTTCTTGAAATGAAGTCGTCCTCGACGGAAGCTCATCTTCCTCACCCAAATAAGGCTTCAAATCTGCAATGTTAAAAGTGGGACTAACCCCAAAATCTGCAGGCAGCTCAAGTTTATATGCGTTATCATTTATTTTCTCTAACACCTTAAAAGGACCATCAGCACATGGCATTAGCTTTGATTTGCGCAAATCAGGAAATCTATCCTTACGCAAATGTAACCAAACAAGATCTCCAGGTGCAAACACAACATGTTTTCTACCCTTATCTCCAGCAAGTTTATATTTAGCATTCATACGCTCAATGTTCTCCTTAGTTAACTCATGCATTTTTAAGATCAATTCAGCACGTTGTTTAGCATCAAAATTAACCTTCTCCGAAGATGGAAGAGGCAACAAATCAATAGGTGCACGAGGTAGGAAACCATATACAATTTCAAAAGGGCACATCTTAGTAGTAGAATGCAACGAACGATTATAAGCAAATTCAATATGAGGTAAGCATTCTTCCCACATTTTCTTGTTATTCTTCAAAACAGCCCTAAGCATAGTAGACAAAGTTCTATTGACTACTTCAGTTTGTCCATCAGTTTGGGGGTGACAAGTAGTACTAAAAAGCAGTTTAGTCCCCAACTTAGCCCATAAACATCTCCAAAAGTGGCTAAGAAATTTGGTATCACGATCTGAAACAATAGTATTTGGCACACCATGCAAGCGAATAATTTCACGAAAGAACAAATCAGCAACATTAGCAGCATCATCGCTTTTATGACATGGTATAAAGTGTGCCATTTTCGAGAACCTATCCACGACAACAAATATGCTATCCCTCCCCTTCTTTGTTCGAGGTAAACCCAAAACAAAGTCCATAGATATATCCTCCCATGGAACACTAAGTACAGGCAAAGGCATATATAAACCATGAGGATTGAGTCGTGACTTAGGTTTTTGACATGTAGTGCAGCGAGCAACAAAGCGCTCAACATCCCGTCTCATCTTTGGCCAAAAGAAATGTGTAGCAAGTACATCCTCCGTCTTCTTTACGCCAAAGTGTCCCATTAATCCTCCTCCATGCGCCTCCTACAACAACAAAAGACGAACGGAGCTAGCTGGAATGCATAGCTTGTTAGCACGAAATACAAATCCATCGTTAACGATGAACTTATTCCATGTTCTCCCTTCTTTACAATTCTGCAATACATCTTTAAATTCAGCATCATGCACATATTGATCTTTAATGGTCTCCAAACCAAATATTTTAAAGTCAAGTTGTGAAAGCATAGTATAACGACGAGACAATGCATCAGCAATAACATTTTCTTTACCCTTCTTGTGTTTAATGACATAAGGGAAAGTCTCAATGAATTCAACCCATTTAGCATGTCTACGGTTCAGTTTTGCTTGACTTTTAATATGTTTCAAAGATTCATGATCAGAATGAATAACAAATTCTTTGGGCCATAAATAATGTTGCCATGTTTCTAAGGTCCTAACAAGAGCATATAATTCTTTATCATAAGTAGAATAGTTTAGACTAGGCCCACTCAATTTTTCAGAAAAGTATGCAACAGGTTTGCCATCTTGTAATAACACACCTCCTAATCCAATTCCACTAGCATCACATTCAAGCTCAAAAGTCTTATTAAAATCAGGAAGTTGGAGTAAAGGAGCATGTGTTAACTTATCTTTCAACACCGTGAAGGCTTCTTCCTGTGCGGTACCCCAAACAAAAGGCACATCCTTCTTTGTAAGCTCGTTGAGAGGTGCAGCAATGGTACTAAAATCTCTCACAAAACGCCTATAGAAACCAGCGAGGCCAAGGAAACTCCTCACTTGTGTGACCGTTTTGGGCTGCGGCCAACTCTCAATAGCTTCAATCTTGGCTTTATCAACTTCAATTCCCTGTGGAGTAACAACATAGCCAAGAAAAGATACTCGGTCGGTGCAAAAGGTGCACTTCCCAAGGTTACCAAACAAACGTGCATCACGTAGAGCAATAAAAACAGCACGTAAATGTTCCAAATGTTCCTCCAAAGATCTGCTATAAATCAATATATCATCAAAGTAAACTACCACAAATCGTCCAATGAAAATACGTAAAACTTCGTTCATTAATCTCATGAAAGTACTAGGTGCATTAGTTAACCCAAAAGGCATGACTAACCACTCATATAAACCGAACTTAGTTTTAAATGCTGTTTTCCATTCAGCTCCCAATTTCATACGAATTTGATGGTATCCACTACGCAAATCAACTTTGGAGAATATTGTAGAGCCACTCAATTCATCAAGCATATCATCTAGCCTAGGAATAGGATGACGATAACGAATAGTAATATTATTAATGCCTCTACAATCAACACACATACGCGACGTACCATCCTTTTTTGGCACTAGTATAATAGGAACAGCACAAGGACTAAGAGATTCGCGTATATAACCTTTGTCGAGCAGCTCCTGTACTTGACGCATAATCACCTTCGTCTCCTCTGGATTGGTACGGTATGGCGCACGGTTTGGCAACGAAGCACCGGGAATTAAGTCAATCTGATGCTCAATCCCGCGAATAGGTGGTAATCCCGGTGGCACGTCTTGTGGAAAGACGTCAGCGAACTCCTGCAAAATGTTAGTGACCGCAGGAGGCAAAGAGGAAGGCACGTCCTCGAATGAAAATAACGCCTCTTTGCACACAAAAGCATAGCAAACAGAATTGCTGAAATATAGCTCATCAATATCAGATTTGGTGGCAAGTAAGCATGCACTTTTCAATTTAATTTCAGAAGCAACACTAGATGGTTTATTATTAGGCTTTATTTGTTGCTCAAATTCTTTTGCCACAATCTGATTTTCACTCTTATTTTTCTCCTGTTTTGCTTTACTAGCTCTATTAATATCATCTTTCAAAATAGAATCAGGAGTCATAGGAAGCAAAGTAATATGTTTATCCTTATGAACAAGAGTATACTGATTGTTTCTACCATGGTGTACAGAATTTTTATCAAATTGCCATGGTCTACCAAGTAATAATGAAAATGCTTGCATGGGTACCACATCACAATCAACATAATCAGCATATGTAGAGATACTAAAATGCACACGAACAGTACGTGTTACCTTAACCTTGCCGCTGTTGTTGAACCATTGGATATAGTAAGGATGTGGATGTGGTCTTGTGGTGAGAGATAGCTTCTCCACCATCTCCATGCTAGCCAAGTTGTTGCAGCTCCCTCCATCTATGATGACGCGAACAGAACGTTCCTTCACAACTCCCTTTGTATGGAACAAATTATGCCTCTGATTTTGCTCAGCTTGTGTGACCTGCACACTCAAAACACGTTGAGCAACTAAACATTCATACCTGTCAGCGTCTTCAGGAGCCATGTATTGCGTCTCATGATCAGAATCATCTCCACCGTGTTCTTCACTTGTAATAAGAGCCAAAGTCTCCTCATCATAGTCACTAGCGGACTCATACCCACTATCCTCAGTAGCAATCATAACACGCGGAGATTGGCATTCTCTCGCATAATGACCTCTTCCCTTACAACGACGACAAATAATATCATGTGTGTGCCCTGTTGATGCCATAGATGAAGAAGAGCTCTGGGCAGGCCCAGAAGGTGTACTCTTGGCAGATGGTGGTGGTGGTGCCTGTTTTCTTATATCTCGGTTGGAATTGGCGGCTGAAGTCAGTGGTGCCGCAGTTGGACGTGTGGGAGTAGAGGAGGCACGCGGTGTCCATGATGAAGATCGACCTGCAGAAAAATTAGTTCGCGCCAATGCCTGTCGATCCTGCACTTCACGTTCAGCTTTACAAGCAAGATGGAATAAACGAGTGATATTATTATACTCCTTATACTCTAGAATGGTCTGAATTTCTCTATTTAATCCACCCATGAAACGTGCAAGCATAGCTTCATTCTCCTCAACAATACCACATCTAATCATGCCAGTTTGTAATTCCTGATAATATTCTTCTACAGAATTTTTTCCTTGTCTTAAGCGCTGCAATTTTTGAAAGTAATTCACGTTGATAATATGGTGGAACCCAACGAGTACGCATAGCAGTTTTCAAAGCAGCCCACGTAGCTGGAATAGGATATAATCTACAATGTTCAGACCACCATACACATGCAAAACTAGTGAAAGCACAAACAGCAGCAGCAACACGTCATTCCTCGGGATATTGTAAACATGTAAAACGTTGTTCAGTTTCTAACTCCCAAGTAAGATATATATCAGGAACATATCTACCCTCGAATGGTGGAATATTCAATTTTAATTTAGGAAGATGGTCATGATCTCGTACCTGAAGTGGTGGTGCAGACCTACCATTGCGATTATTTGCATGTGGACGACCTGGTGCTGGTGGTTGCACGTAGTTATGATTTTGATCAACCTCATCCTCATAATCGCCCGCGTAATCATCCTCCTCCTCGGCACCAGCAGCAGCAGGAGCAGAAGCCAAAGAAGCATCAACAGTAGGTACAGCAGCACCAGAAGTTTGGCCATCCTCAAGAGGAACACGCTTCGCTCGTCCGAACTGATTTGGAAGGGGGCGTTGTTGTTGTCATTGCAGAGGTGCGACAGGTGCAGCCGGTGGTGGTTGGGGAAGACGCGTGAGCAATTCATTAAACTTGTTATCCAGCTTTGTCTCGAACGACTTCTCCATGCCATTTATCTTCTCCATGGCCTCTTCAAATCTATTTAGCACATCTCCCACCTGGCCACTCATCATTTGCTGAAATTTATCATGCAACTCCTTGTTCGTCATGTTCTCCCAGTCAATCTCGTCGGCTTGTGATCCTGCCATGGTTAGCAGCAATAGAAACACACAAGAATATGATCCTACAGACTACTAGAAAGTGGTGGTGGTGTGGTGTGGTGTCACAAATCCGTCAAGCAAATCTCAAATTCTTACCAGTTCTTACCCAGCAGCAGGTGGTGATCGGCAACCTTTGTAGTCAAAACTCTCAGAGCTTGGACAGAGCGATTGCCAGGTGGTGTCAAACGCACGATGTAGATGTATGTGGAGCTGGGAAGGCTTATGATATGGTAGCAAAAAGGGTCAGCAATAATCAATTCAGAGATGCAATGTTGAATAAACTCTCAACGACGGTACTGTGCTGGTCCTAGGCTATACCGTGCTAGAGACGCGAGCCTAAAACACTAACAAAAATCATGGCGCTGCACGTAAACAAGGGAGGAGCACACTCTGATTTTTTTTCTTTTTTTTTCCTCTTTTTTTTTTTGCTCCGCAACAATTTTTTTCCGAAAAAGTCTACAAATGGTCTAAAAACTGCCTAGCCAGAATTTTCCAGACTTGGTTTTTTTTTTTTTGAAACTGGAACTATTTTTCTTCTGCGGGTAGCACGAAAATTGGGGAATCCGACTTGTTCACGACTCGTAGTATCGCGTGATCTGGAACTCGAAAATAAAGGAATAAATACTGGACTCGGACTAGGACTGGTGGCGGAGATGAATCTGGTAGAACTCGGACTGGTGATGGTATATGACGGTAGTATATGTGGGCTCGGATTGGTGGTGGTATATGGACTCGGATCGGTGGTGGTATATGGACTCGGATCGGTGGTGGTATATGGACTCAGAGAAATAGCAGATAAGCTGTGGTGGTATATCGTAGGGGCGATGATGATGGTGCGGCGGTGGCGTGACAACTTGTGAACAGAACTCGAAACTCTAAAGAACTAGACGCTAAGACCAGCAACTTGACACGACGATGCAACCGCAAATTCAACAAAGCAAATACAGAAAAGATTATGCAATGGCTCAGATTGGTTTCGATATGATGAACTAACCCTAAATTTTTTTTTTTGGCTTTTTCCTGGACTGTAGGTATGAAGAACAGACTCGATCTAAACTACGAAAAACTGTAAATCTCACCGAGCAACCTGGAAATCTGATACCACTTGATAGAGGCGAGGGTGTCCCGATCTTTCGATGAGATGATAGCTATCGTTTTTGGTGGAGTAGACTTTGACGATCCGACTACGAACGTGCGAGGACGTCGCGCCTTAGCAATCGCTAAACCAACTCCGAGAGGTTATTGACCACGCCGGAGCACAATCAACCTGACCACGAGGGTCTATCTCCTGCAAGCAAACGAAGAACAAGCAAGAAACTAAGATTTGCAATCTGGATATTGCGAATATAAGATGAAAGCTTTATTGATCAAGGTGGGGTTCTGTGACGTCTTGGTCTGGTCGTTGAACACAAACGAAGTACGCGAAGTTGCAGCTATGGCGAACTTTTAATCTAAACAAAACCCAAAGTCCAAGCGGTGCCCTAAGGGCTGTATATATGAAGGAAGTGGGGGGGGGGGATTTCGTGGCCCTTGAAGGAGGGGTCCGAAACCAACCCAATCTCTTGTTTCCCCACACATACGGACTCTAAAAACAGCCTATACTCAAGTATTTCGAAATTACATGGGCCTGGCCCAATAATAAGGTGACGCAGCACCTATAATAGCCTCTGGACGAAATTTATGAAGTGGCATCTTGTATATTTCGTCCAAGGCTTCCTGCACTCATTATGGTGGCTTCAAAGTCCTGAAATCATCACTTGTAACTCCGTTCTTGTTCCCCTTGCGCATGCCATCATCTCCATGCTTGAACTTGCTCCAAGGTTCCTCTTTATTGTCCAAGCTAGGCCCTTCATTTGTAAGCAAAACAAATGTATCCAATTTAGGCAGCATCATATTCTCATGAACATTAGAATCATTACCAAGAAACAAAAGTACCTGATAATTTAATTGGCGTGCGCAAGCTCTAGTAATTGGTCCAGTATGTATAGCAGTAGGGGCTGTGGGTGTAACAATGGTATTGATGTCCTCATCAACTAGCATCACATTCAAGCTCAAAAGTCTTATTAAAATCAGGAAGTTGGAGTAAAGGAGCATGTGTCAACTTATCTTTCAATACCGTGAAGGCTTCTTCCTGTGCGGTACCCCAAACAAAAGGCACATGTGACGCCCCCGACTCAATCGTACACTAATCATACACGCAAACGTGTACGATCAAGCACAGGGACTCACGGGAAGATATCACAACACAACTCTAACACAATTTAAATGGAGGTCCACAATATTACAGACCAGGGATCAGAAGATCCGAATACATAAGTCAGTCATACAAATATTATCTGAGTACAGACATAGTTAGACAAGTTTTGCCTTAAGAAGGCTAGCACAAATAGCGACACTAGATCGAAAGGCGTTGGCCTCCTGCCTGGGAGCCTCCGATCCTACTCCTGGTCATCTGGCTCGATCCAGTAGTAAGTACCCTCTGGACCCTCCTGGTAGTAAGCTCCGGTGGTGGCATCTGACTCCTGGACTCCATCGTCTGTTTGTATCATCAATGTGGGGTATATGGGGAAAAGAGAAAGTAAAGCAACCGTGAGTACTCATCCGAAGTACTCAGCAAGCAAGGATCTATGCTACATATGCAACATTATCAATGAAGAAAGGCTGTATAAGTGGACTGGTCTGCAGAAATGCCAGAATAGAGAGAAGGCCTAGTCCTATCGAAGACTAGCATCTTCAAACATCTTCACAAGGCCATCATCTTGCAGCAGTAGAAGAGAGTAGAATAGCATTTTATTTAGCAAACATGTTGAAGTACAGCTTAAAGATCCTTCCTCGACTCCCAAGCGAGAAAGCGATCCCGAAGCTTCAATTAAGTAACAAGTATCCAGTTTAAGTAGTAGATCAGGATACACAAACTGAGCGTCCTTTACCGTAGGACCGGCTATCGATAGAAGATTCATCCCTGCAGGGGTGCACTACTGTTACCCAACACGCTCGATCAACTCTGGCCGGAGACACTTGCTGGGTAATGCCCGTCCTCGGAAGATCAACACGAAACAGCGCTCTACCTAGGCTCGGCAGAGAGGTCAGCACACCGGACTAACCTATGCACCCAGAGGTCTCGGGCCATCGCCCTGGGCACCCTGCGCGTTGCGAGACTGGCCGGGGTGCAGGCGCGACACTGAACTCGTCAGTGAAGTATCCAGCCCAATCCCGACAATCAGCCCGCACGGTGAATCGTGACGTCAGACGAGCTTTCGGAGAAACGTACTTCGCAGAGGGTCCCATAACCATTATCCCGCGTGGTGGTAGTGTGTACAGGGCACATCGACCCACTCAGATCACACACCCAAATCCAATAGGCTCAATTAGTATCAAGCGGAGACAATCAGAGTCTCTGATGCTCCGCCACAATGTCACACTCGAGTGCCCTTCCGGCACACCAGAAATCATAGATCCCCAGCGGGTACCCACCAGGGTGGACCCGCCTGTAACAGAGGTCAAGTAATCGTGTGGTCATAACATCAAGGGGGAAACCCGAGGAATCACCCTTGGCGGATTCCACTCGACGAAATCATCAGGGCGAACGTATGAGGTATCACCCTCGAGGTTCACACTGAGGGGTCGCACGACAGAGTCGTATCGGAAGTGGAGAAGGAGGAATCACCCTCGATGACCACGACCGAACAGCTACACTGCAGAGTATTCATCGGGAGTGCGTTACGAGGTATCACCCTCGGCACTCGATAGTTACTATGCAGAGTCGTACAACTAAGGGGGTGTGAAGTGAGGTGTCGGTCTCTGGTCGACGATCACGTTGATCGAGTCGTCGATGATCAAGCAGGGGCAACAAAGGAAAGGTGGTGGGGTCACTGATGGTTCATCACCAACCTATACTAAACAGTTTATCATAGGCAGGTAAGGTAGCAATGAACAGGTTACAACAGCAGGCTATGCATCAGAATAGGAGCATACATTAACAGTAGCAAAATCTAATGCAAGCAGGAGAATAGAATGGGCGATATCTGGAATGCTCAAGGGGGGGCTTGCCTGGTTGCTCTGGCAAGAGGGGAAGGTCGTCAACGGGCTGCTCGTCGGTAGAGTAGTCATATCCTGGTGCAGCGTCATCGGTCTCGGCGTCTATCGAGAGAGAGAAGGAGGGGGGGAGAAACAATAAATTCACAGCAATAATGCAAACAATATGTATGACATGCCTAAATGATATGCCGGGGTGTTCTACTGCCTAATTAAATGATTTAGTTAATTTAGGAATTTATTTGGATTTATTTAATTAAAGTTGGGCACTATTCATTTACTGAAAACGGTCTAAAAGTTCAATGTTCTTATAGCTGCGGGCGTCTGACGGGAATACAGAGGACGTATTCGGGTTCGTATCGTCGTTCTAAGCAAGTTTCATGTATAAAATATTTCCATCGGAGTTACGGTTTATTTAATATGATTTTCTAAAGTTTTTATTAATTTTTGGAATTTATTTAATTATTTAATTCAACATTATCCGAAACAGTGCTGTGATGACATCAGCATGACATCATGCTGACATCAGCAAGGTTAATTAAGTTAATTACTAATTACTGTTTAATTAACACTAACTAGTTAATTAGATTAACCTAATCAGGATTAATTAACTAATTAATTAACTAATTAGTTAATTTAATTATTTTTATTTTTATTTTTTTTATTTTTACTAAAACGTTTTTGGGCCGGGCCCGCTGTCAGTGGCCAGGGGGGTTTGGGCCCAGCGGCCAGGGGCACAGGGGCGCGGGCGACGGGCGCTGGGCGCCAGCCCGATACGGCGCAGCGGGTGCGGGCGCAGCCAGGGGCGAGCCCGAGCGCTAGCCACGGGCGCGCGCACCGGCGTGGGGAGCGGCGAGGTGAGGCGAGGCTGGGACGCGGGCGAAGCGGCCGAGCGGCGCGAGCGGGCGGTGCGGGGCGCGGTGGTGCAGGGTAGCAGCAGCAGCTTCACAGTGGCAGAAGCAGCAGCGGGGTACGGCTAGGGAGAACGCGAGGCGGAGGCGGGCTCGACGCGGCGCGGGCGTGTGGGCGCGCGCACGGTGCGCGACCGGGGATACACGGGCGAGGCAAAGCAGGGCGACGGCCCGGGCGAGCGAAGGCCGGCGCGGACGCGGCCGGAGCGCGGCGAGCGAGGCGAGAGAGGGGAGAGGCCGGGGCCGGGCCTCACCGAGCGGTGTAGGCCACTGATAGAGGCGAGGGTGTCCCGATCTTTCGATGAGATGATAGCTATCGTTTTTGGTGGAGTAGACTTTGACGATCCGACTACGAACGTGCGAGGACGTCGCGCCTTAGCAATCGCTAAACCAACTCCGAGAGGTTATTGACCACGCCGGAGCACAATCAACCTGACCACGAGGGTCTATCTCCGGCAAGCAAACGAAGAACAAGCAAGAAACTAAGATTTGCAATCTGGATATTGCGAATATAAGATGAAAGCTTTATTGATCAAGGTGGGGTTCTGTGATGATGAGGACATGACTACCTTGGATACGACCAAAAATATTGCATACTTGTATATTTGTGAGGTGATTTCTAATGCAAACTATGCAATAATTTATTTATGTCATCCAAGACAAAAATACTTCACAAACTTTTGTGTCATGTCTAATTGCAGGTGTATGGGACATTTGTACAATCCACATATGAAGATAAGGGGAAAAGAGATGTTTAGGTGCTGTTCAAAAAGTCCTCTCACGTCACTTTTGGGCCAAGAGAAGATAGAGTCCAAGTCTCTCACGTTCTGGATTCAGATTCGGACTGCACAGACATACCTGACTCAAAACGCCAGGAACTATTTCATACGGACTCCGAATTGGGTGATTCTTTTTTTGTTGGAAAGTAGATTTCGTGCTCTTTCCAACCCAGTTGGATTCACCTTCAAATTCGTCCGGAGCGTTGAGTTCTCGTTGAAACAATCTGACGCTGCAACAGAATCCGAGTCAAACTACAAGTCCAAAGGTGTTGCATCACCTCCACTTGGGCCCATGAGCCTTGTACGACCTAGGGTTAGTTTTAGGCTGCCTTGGGACGTCCTCCCACCTCCTTGGCCACCACCCCTTGCTCCTATATAAGTAGATCCATCTAGTAGCTTTTTCCTTGGGATTTGTTTAGTTAAAAGTTAGCCATTGCAACTTCATGTACTTCGTTTGTGTCCAACGACCAGACCAAGACCGCTTTCGGATCCCCACCTCTATCAATACTTCATCTATATTCGCAATATTCAGATTGCATTATCATATTCTTGCTTGTTCTTCGATTGCGTGCAGGAATAGACCTTCGTGGTCAGGCTGATCGTGCTTTCAGTATCGTCAGTAACCTCGGGAGATTGGTTTAGCGATTGCTAAGGCGCAACGTCGTGCATGTTTGTAGTCGGATCGTCAAAGTCGACTCCACCAAATCGATAGCTATCATCTCATCGAAAGATCGGGACACCCCCGCCTCTATCAAGTGGTATCAGAGCCAGGTTGCTCGGTGAGAATTTCCAGTTATCCCTAGATTAGATTTATTTTCTTACCTATTGTCCAAAGAAAAAGCCAAAAAAAAAAGTTAGATCTATTCATCCTTTGTCCAAGCCAGTCTGAGCCTTTGCAATTTTCTTTTCATTGTTTGCATTATTGAATTATCGGTTGCATCGTCGTGTTCAGTTGCTGGTCTTAGTGTCTAGTTCGTTTAGAGTTTCGAGTTCTGTTCACATTAGTCACGCCACCGCTGCATCGTTATTCCTTCCGCTGTCCACCATCCCATCCATCAATTTCCACATCCTGCTACCCACTGTTCATTGTCATAATCATAGTTGAGGTCGTTCACATCTGTGCTTGATCCAATCTGCATCTTATCTAGTTTGTTTTGATAAGAGGGAGAGAGGAAAAAAAAAGATAGAGAAAAAAAGAGAGAGAAAAAAAAGGTAAAAAAAAAGTGAGAGAAAAAAAGAGAGAAAGAAAAAGAAAAGAAAAAAGTGTGAAAAAAAAAGAGAGAAGAAAAAAAAACAAAATTCGGATCTATCTAGACTCAATCTCGTAGCTGAATTCGGATTGGAATCTGTTTTGCTCAGTGTTCAGTAAAACAGGCATATCTTTTTCATACGAAGTCTGTTTTGGCTCCATGAGTACTCAAATTAAAGCTGGCGACGAGCCGCATCAAAATAGTTGCAGAAGCTAGTTCAATATTTGACACCTCAAAATCGGCTTCTAAATAGGTCTTTTTGCCCTCCGAAGTTCGTGAACACAGCTTGTTCCAGTTTTTCAGGCCAGTTTTAGAATTTTTTGACTCCTCATATCAACTCGGAATTTAGTGATTCTTTTTGCGTTTGAAAGCTTGCGTCAGTGCCATTCTTGAGAAAAATTATCAGAAAATTGGCAAAAACTTTTCCAGAGGAAAGTTGGAGACAAAGTTGTTGGTATATCCTACTTGGTAGTTGTTTCTCATCATTATCTTTACTGCCATTGTGATCTTCACTTATATCTTGCTATCCAGAGCTACTTCATATCCTTTATTGATGCTAGTTGTGCTACGCCGTGACCTCATTAGTGTTCTAGGCTCGCGTCTCTAGTCCGGTCTAGCCTAGGACCAGCACAGTATCGTCGTTGAGCGTTTATTCAACATTGCATCTCTGAATTGATTATTGCTAATCTTTTGCTACCATATATAGCCAACCCAGCTCCATATATTTCTACACCGTGTATACATACGTTCACCTGGCAATCGCTTTACTCAATCTTCGGAGTTATTTGACACCGTTGGTTGCCCGTCACCACCTGCTGCATGGTAAGAACTTGTAAGATATTGATATTTGCTTTACTGTGAGCGCTTTACCACCACATCCTAGTAGTTCATAGGAACATTATTCTTGATTTTTTTTGTTTCTACTAATCATGGCAGGTTCCGGAGTTGTTAGTTCTTGGGCTTCATCGATCGTGGGAGATTTGCCATCACCTAAGAAAATGCAACAACCGCCACAAGAGGAGCAATTACATCAGAATGCACATAATCAGGTTAATGTTTCCATGCCACCATTTACTGGTCGTTTTAGGCCTGATTTATATATTGAATGGGAGTACGAAATAAATGCTATATTTGCTTCCCATAATTTTGATGAGCGTGGAAAATTTCAAGCTGCGGTTAGTACTTTTAGTAGCTTTGCTTTAGTTTGGTGGAGTGAATATTGTCGGTTAAACTCTGATTTTATACCTACTACTTGGGATGATTTAAAACTTGTCATGAGAGATAGATTCGTTGATGTTTATTATACTCGTGGCATGATTAAAAAATTACAACATTTAAAACAAGGCACTGACACGGTAACAAAATATTATGATGATTTACAAACTACATTGTTGCACTCATTTTTAGAAGAAAGTGAAGAAGATTTTATGGATAGATTTTGGGGAGGATTAAACCGTGATATTCAAGAGATACTAATTCATGAAGAGTGTTATCCTATGGACCATTTGTTTCGTCTTGCTTGCAAAGCTGAACAGGAAATAAAACGACGTGTTGCCCACAAGGAGAACAAGTGCACGATGCACATTCCAAGTGTTGATATAGATGTTTCTTCAACTACTAGGCGTACTATGACAACCACATCCGTTGTTGCGATGACTACATCATCTCCACCATGTGACACATCACCACCGAGAGTGCCTACATCATCTGAGTTGATCATAAGAGGTAATGACAAAGGTACATATTTTCCACTTTCACATGAGAATGATGGATGCCTAGTTAACTTGAATACATCATGTGTTGAGTTACCTATTGATTTGGGCACGTCACCTATTTTAGAGAATTGTGTTACTGTCATGAATGCGTCATGTGATCAAACAACTGAAATACCAACAATTTTGAGTGCACCCATTGAATTAACTGTTGATGCAAAAGAACCAATGTTTAATCATTTTGATATGACCTCTAATCTTGGTGATGATTCTGTGACCAATGACTTATTGCATGTTTGCTTATTTAAGCATGTTGTAGCATGTAAATTTGATGCAACTAAGGTTTATTCACCAATGTTAGGATGGTTTAATGATGAACATTGTCAACCTTTTGAAATGAATAAGTGCTTCACTTATATGTGCAAACTGAGTTGCAATATTTTCATGCTTTCTACTTCTTGTGATAATATTTTGGCTTTAGATTTTATGAACTATGAAGGTAACTCATGTATACATGTGTCATATATGCAAAAACTAAGGGAAGTAAAACTGGATGACATATACATATACAACATGTACACCTTGTCTCTTTTGTTAGCCACAGTTCAGCTTAAGCAACGCCGAGGACGGCTTTGTTTTCAAGAAGGGGAGGATGATGAGGACATGACTACCTTGGATACGACCAAAAATATTGCATACTTGTATATTTGTGAGGTGATTTCTAATGCAAACTATGCAATAATTTATTTATGTCATCCAAGACAAAAATACTTCACAAACTTTTGTGTCATGTCTAATTGCAGGTGTATGGGACATTTGTACAATCCACATATGAAGATAAGGGGAAAAGAGATGTTTAGGTGCTGTTCAAAAAGTCCTCTCACGTCACTTTTGGGCCAAGAGAAGATAGAGTCCAAGTCTCTCACGTTCTGGATTCAGATTCGGACTGCACAGACATACCTGACTCAAAACACCAGGAACTATTTCATACGGACTCCGAATTGGGTGATTCTTTTTTTGTTGGAAAGTAGATTTCGTGCTCTTTCCAACCCAGTTGGACTCACCTTCAAATTCGTCCGGAGCATTTAGTTCTCGTTGAAACAATCTAACGCTGCAACAGAATCCGAGTCAAACTACAAGTCCAAAGGTGTTGCATCACCTCCACTTGGGCCCATGAGCCTTGTACGACCTAGGGTTAGTTTTAGGCTGCCTTGGGACGTCCTCCCACCTCCTTGGCCACCACCCCTTGCTCCTATATAAGTAGATCCATCTAGTAGCTTTTTTCTTGGGATTTGTTTAGTTAAAAGTTAGCCATTGCAACTTCGTGTACTTCGTTTGTGTCCAACGACCAGACCAAGACCGCTTTCGGATCCCCACCTCTATCAATACTTCATCTACATTCGCAATATTCAGATTGCATTATCATATTCTTGCTTGTTCTTCGATTGCGTGCAGGAATAGACCTTCGTGGTCAGGCTGATCGTGCTTTCAGTATCGTCAGTAACCTCGGGAGATTGGTTTAGCGATTGCTAAGGCGCAACGTCGTGCATGTTTGTAGTCGGATCGTCAAAGTCGACTCCACCAAATCGATAGCTATCATCTCATCGAAAGATCGGGACACCCCCGCCTCTATCATGTGACGTCTTGGTCTGGTCGTTGAACACAAACGAAGTACGCGAAGTTGCAGCTATGGCGAACTTTTAATCTAAACAAAACCCAAAGTCTAAACGGTGCCCTAAGGGCTGTATATATGGAGGAAGAGGAGGGGATTTCGTGGCCCTTGAAGGAGGGGTCCGAAACCAACCCTATCTCTTGTTTCCCCACACATACGGACTCTAAAAACAGCCTATACTCAAGTATTTCGAAATTACATGGGCCTGGCCCAATAATAAGGTGACGCAGCACCTATAATAGCCTCTGGACGAAATTTATGAAGTGACATCTTGTATATTTCGTCCAAGGCTTCCTGCACTCATTATGGTGGCTTCAAAGTCCTGAAATCATCACTTGTAACTCCGTTCTTATTCCCCTTGTGCATGCCATCATCTCCATGCTTTAACTTGCTCCAAGGTTCCTCTTTCTTGTCCAAGCTAGGCCCTTCATTTGTAAGCAAAACAAATGTATCCAATTTAGGCAGCATCATATTCTCATGAACTTTAGAATCATTACCAAGAAACGAAAGTACCTGATATTTTAATTGGCGTGCGCGAGCTCTAGTAATTGGTCCAGTATGTATAGAAGCAGGGGCTGTGGGTGTAACAATGGTATTGATGTCCTCATCATCCTCCCCTTCTTGAAATGAAGGCGTCCTCGACGGAAGCTCATCTTCCTCACCCAAATAAGGCTTCAGATCTGCAATGTTAAAAGTGGGACTAACCCCAAAATCTGCAGGCAGCTCAAGTTTATATGCATTATCATTTATTTTCTCTAACACCTTAAAAGGACCATCAGCACGTGGCATTAGCTTTGATTTGCGCAAATCAGGAAATCTATCCTTACGCAAATGTAACCAAACAAGATCTCCAGGTGCAAACACAACATGTTTTCTACCCTTATCTCCAGCAAGTTTATATTTAGCATTCATACGCTCAATGTTCTCCTTAGTTAACTCATGCATTTTTAAGATCAATTCAGCACGTTGTTTAGCATCAAAATTAACCTTCTCCGAAGATGGAAGAGGCAACAAATCATTTGGTGCACGAGGAAGGAAACCATACACAATTTCAAAAGGACACATCTTAGTAGTAGAATGCAATGAACGATTATAAGCAAATTCAATATGAGGCAAGCATTCTTCCCACATTTTCTTGTTATTCTTCAAAACAGCCCTAAGCATAGTAGACAATGTTCTATTGACTACTTCAGTTTGTCCATCAGTTTGGGGGTGACATGTAGTACTAAAAAGCAGTTTAGTCCCCAACTTAGCCCATAAACATCTCCAAAAGTGGCTAAGAAATTTAGTATCACGATCTGAAACAATAGTATTTGGCACACCATGCAAGCGTATAATTTCACGAAAGAACAAATCAGCAACATTAACAGCATCATCGCTTTTATGACATGGTATAAAGTGTGCCATTTTCGAGAACCTATCCACGACAACAAATATGCTATCCCTCCCCTTTTTTGTTCGAGGTAAACCTAAAACAAAGTCCATAGATATATCCTGCCAAGGAACACTAGGTACAGGCAAAGGCATATATAAACCATGAGGATTGAGTCGTGACTTAGCTTTTTGACATGTAGTGCAGCAAGCAACAAAACGCTCAACATCCCGTCTCATCTTTGGCCAAAAGAAATGTGTAGCAAGTATATCCTCCGTCTTCTTCACGCCAAAGTGTCCCATTAATCCTCCTCCATGCGCCTCCTGCAACAACAAAAGACGAACAGAGCTAGCTGGAATGCATAGCTTGTTAGCACGAAACACAAATCCATCGTTAACGACGAACTTGTTTGATAGAGGCGAGGGTGTCCCGATCTTTCGATGAGATGATAGCTATCGTTTTTGGTGGAGTAGACTTTGACGATCCGACTACGAACGTGCGAGGACGTCGCGCCTTAGCAATCGCTAAACCAACTCCGAGAGGTTATTGACCACGCCGGAGCACAATCAACCTGACCACGAGGGTCTATCTCCTGCAAGCAAACGAAGAACAAGCAAGAAACTAAGATTTGCAATCTGGATATTGCGAATATAAGATGAAAGCTTTATTGATCAAGGTGGGGTTCTGTGACGTCTTGGTCTGGTCGTTGAACACAAACGAAGTACGCGAAGTTGCAGCTATGGCGAACTTTTAATCTAAACAAAACCCAAAGTCTAAACGGTGCCCTAAGGGCTGTATATATGGAGGAAAGGAGGGGATTTCGTGGCCCTTGAAGGAGGGGTCCGAAACCAACCCTATCTCTTGTTTCCCCACACATACGGACTCTAAAAACAGCCTATACTCAAGTATTTCGAAATTACATGGGCCTTGCCCAATAATAAGGTGACGCAGCACCTATAATAGCCTCTGGACGAAATTTATGAAGTGACATCTTGTATATTTCGTCCAAGGCTTCCTGCACTCATTATGGTGGCTTCAAAGTCCTGAAATCATCACTTGTAACTCCGTTCTTGTTCCCCTTGTGCATGCCATCATCTCCATGCTTGAACTTGCTCCAAGGTTCCTCTTTCTTGTCCAAGCTAGGCCCTTCATTTGTAAGCAAAACAAATGTATCCAATTTAGGCAGCATCATATTCTCATGAACTTTATAATCATTACCAAGAAACGAAAGTACCTGATATTTTAATTGGCGTGCGCGAGCTCTAGTAATTGGTCCAGTATGTATAGAAGCAGGGGCTGTGGGTGTAACAATGGTATTGATGTCCTCATCATCCTCCCCTTCTTGAAATGAAGTCGTCCTCGACGGAAGCTCATCTTCCTCACCCAAATAAGGCTTCAGATCTGCAATGTTAAAAGTGGGACTAACCCCAAAATCTGCAGGCAGCTCAAGTTTATATGCATTATCATTTATTTTCTCTAACACCTTAAAAGGACCATCAGCACGTCGCATTAGCTTTGATTTGCGCAAATCAGGAAATCTATCCTTACGCAAATGTAACCAAACAAGATCTCCAGGTGCAAACACAACATGTTTTCTACCCTTATCTCCAGCAAGTTTATATTTAGCATTCATACGCTCAATGTTCTCCTTAGTTAACTCATGCATTTTTAAGATCAATTCAGCACGTTGTTTAGCATCAAAATTAACCTTCTCCGAAGATGGAAGAGGCAACAAATCAATTGGTGCACGAGGAAGGAAACCATACACAATTTCAAAAGGACACATCTTAGTAGTAGAATGCAATGAACGATTATAAGCAAATTCAATATGAGGCAAGCATTCTTCCCACATTTTCTTGTTATTCTTCAAAACAGCCCTAAGCATAGTAGACAATGTTCTATTGACTACTTCAGTTTGTCCATCAGTTTGGGGGTGACATGTAGTACTAAAAAGCAGTTTAGTCCCCAACTTAGCCCATAAACATCTCCAAAAGTGGCTAAGAAATTTCGTATCACAATCTGAAACAATAGTATTTGGCACACCATGCAAGCGAGTAATTTCACGAAAGAACAAATCAGCAACATTAACAGCATCATCGCTTTTATGACATGGTATAAAGTGTGCCATTTTCGAGAACCTATCCACGACAACAAATATGCTATCCCTCCCCTTCTTTGTTCGAGGTAAACCTAAAACAAAGTCCATAGATATATCCTCCCAAGGAACACTAGGTACAGGCAAAGGCATATATAAACCATGAGGATTGAGTCGTGACTTAGCTTTTTGACATGTAGTGCAGCGAGCAACAAAACGCTCAACATCCCGTCTCATCTTTGGCCAAAAGAAATGTGTAGCAAGTATATCCTCCGTCTTCTTCACGCCAAAGTGTCCCATTAATCCTCCTCCATGCGCCTCCTGCAACAACAAAAGACGAACGGAGCTAGCTGGAATGCATAGCTTGTTAGCACGAAACACAAATCCATCGTTAACGCCGAACTTGTTCCATGTTCTCCCTTCCTTACAATTCTGCAATACATCTTTAAATTCAGCATCATGCACATATTGATCTTTGATGGTCTCCAAACCAAATATTTTAAAGTCAAGTTGTGAAAGCATAGTATAACGACGAGACAATGCATCAGCAATAACATTTTCTTTACCCTTCTTGTGTTTAATGACATAAGGGAAAGTCTCAATAAATTCAACCCATTTAGCATGTCTACGGTTCAGTTTTGCTTGACTTTTAATGTGTTTCAAAGATTCATGATCAGAATGTATAACAAATTCTTTGGGCCATAAATAATGTTGCCATGATTCTAAGGTCCGAACAAGAGCATATAATTCTTTATCATAAGTAGAATAGTTCAGACTAGGCCCACTCAATTTTTCAGAAAAGTATGCAACAGGTTTGCCATCTTGTAATAAAACACCTCCTAATCCAATTCCACTAGCATCACATTCAAGCTCAAAAGTCTTATTAAAATCAGGAAGTTGGAGTAAAGGAGCATGTGTCAACTTATCTTTCAATACCGTGAAGGCTTCTTCCTGTGAGGTACCCCAAACAAAAGGCACATCCTTCTTTGTAAGCTCATTGAGAGGTGCAGCAATGGTGCTGAAATCTCTCACAAAACGCCTATAGAAACCAGCGAGTCCAAGAAAACTCCTCACTTGAGTGACCGTTTTGGGCTGTGGCCAACTCTCAATAGCTTCAATCTTGGCTTTATCAACTTCTATTCCCTGTGGAGTAACAACATAGCCAAGAAAAGATACTCGGTCGGTGCAAAAGGTGCACTTCCCAAGGTTACCAAGCAAACGTGCATCACGTAAAGCAATAAAAACAGCACGTAAATGTTCCAAATGTTCCTCCAAAGATCTGCTATAAATCAGTATATCATCAAAATAGACTACCACAAATCGTCCAATGAAAGCACGTAAAACTTCGTTCATTAATCTCATGAAAGTACTAGGTGCATTAGTTAACCCAAAAGGCATGACTAACCACTCATATAATCCAAACTTTGTTTTAAATGCTGTTTTCCATTCATCCCCCAATTTCATACGAATTTGATGGTATCCACTACGCAAATCAACTTTGGAGAATATTGTAGAGCCACTCAATTCATCAAGCATATCATCTAGTCTAGGAATAGGATGACGATAACGAATAGTAATATTATTAATGCCTCTACAATCAACACACATACGCGATGTACCATCCTTTTTCGGCACTAGAATAATAGGAACAGCACAAGGACTAAGGGATTCGCGTATATAACCTTTGTCGAGCAACTCCTGTAATATGTTTATCCTTATGAACAAGAGTATACTGATTGTTTCTACCATGGTGTACAGATTTTTTATCAAATTGCCATGGTCTACCAAGTAATAATGAACATGCTTGCATGGGTACCACATCACAATCAACATAATCAGCATATGTAGAGATACTAAAATGCACACGAACAGTACGTGTTACCTTAACCTTGCCGCTGTTGTTGAACCATTGGATATAGTAAGGATGTGGATGTGGTCTTGTGGTGAGAGATAGCTTCTCCACCATCTCCATGCTAGCCAAGTTGTTGCAGCTCCCTCCATCTATGATGACGCGAACAGAACGTTCCTTCACAACTCCCTTTGTATGGAACAAATTATGCCTCTGATTTTGCTCAGCTTGTGTGACCTGCACACTCAAAACACGTTGAGCAACTAAACATTCATACCTGTTAGCGTCTTCAGGAGCCATGTATTGCGTCTCATGATCAGAATCATCTCCACCGTGTTCTTCACTTGTAATAAGAGCCAAAGTCTCCTCATCATAGTCACTAGCGGACTCATACCCACCATCCTCAGTAGCAATCATAACACGCGGAGATTGGCATTCTCTCGCATAATGACCTCTTCCCTTACAACGATGACAAATAATATCATGTGTGTGCCCTGTTGATGCCATAGATGAAGAAGAGCTCTGGGCAGGCCCAGAAGGTGTACTCTTGGCAGATGGTGGTGGTGGTGCCTGTTTTCTTGTATCTCGATTGGAATTGGCGGCTGAAGTCAGTGGTGCCGCAGTAGGACGTGTGGGAGTAGAGGAGGCACGCGGTGTCCATGATGAAGATCGACCTGCAGAAAAATTAGTTCGCGCCAATGCCTGTCGATCCTGCACTTCACGTTCAGCTTTACAAGCAAGATGGAATAAACGAGTGATATTATTATACTCCTTATACTCTAGAATGGTCTGAATCTCTCTATTTAATCCACCCATGAAACGTGCAAGCATAGCTTCATTCTCCTCAACAATACCACATCTAATCATGCCAGTTTGTAATTCCTGATAATATTCTTCTACAGAATTTTTTCCTTGTCTTAACCACTGCAATTTTTGAAGTAATTCACGTTGATAATATGGTGGAACCCAACGAGTACGCATAGCAGTTTTCAAAGCAGCCCATGTAGCTGGAATAGGATATAATCTACAATGTTCAGACCACCATACACATGCAAAACTAGTGAAAGCACAAACAGCAGCAGCAACACGTCGTTCCTCGGGATATTGTAAACATGTAAAACGTTGTTCAGTTTCTAACTCCCAAGTAAGCTATATATCAGGAACATATCTACCCTCGAATGGTGGAATATTCAATTTTAATTTAGGAAGATGGTCATGATCTCGTACCTGAAGTGGTGGTGCAGGCCTACCATTGCGATTATTTGCATGTGGACGACCTGGTGCTGGTGGTTGCACGTAGTTATGATTTTGATCAAACTCATCCTCATAATCGCCCGCGTAATCATCCTCCTCCTCGGCACCAGCAGTAGCAGGAGCAGGAGCCAAAGAAGCATCAACAGTAGGTACAGCAGCACCAGAAGTTTGGCCATCCTCAAGAGGAACACGCTTCGCTCGTCCGAACTGATTTGGAAGGGGGCGTTGTTGTTGTCGTTGCAGAGGTGCGACAGGTGCAGCCGGTGGTGGTTGGGGAAGACGCGTGAGCAATTCATTAAACTTGTTATCCAGCTTTGTCTCGAACGACTTCTCCATGCCATCTATCTTCTCCATGGCCTCTTCAAATCTGTTTAGCACATCTCCCACCTGGCCACTCATCATTTGCTGAAATTTATCATGCAACTCCTTGTTCGTCATGTTCTCCCAGTCAATCTCGTCGGCTTGTGATCCTGCCATGGTTAGCAGCAATAGAAACACACAAGAATATGATCCTACAGACTACTAGAAAGTGGTGGTGTTGTGGTGTGGTGTCACAAATCCGTCAAGCAAATCTCAAATTCTTACCAGTTCTTACCCAGCAGCAGGTGGTGATCGGCAACCTTTGTAGTCAAAACTCTCAGAGCTTGGACAGAGCGATTGCCAGGTGGTGTCAAACGCACGATGTAGATGTATGTGGAGCTGGGAAGGCTTATGATATGGTAGCAAAAAGGGTCAGCAATAATCAATTCAGAGATGCAATGTTGAATAAACTCTCAACGACGGTACTGTGCTGGTCCTAGGCTAGACCGTGCTAGAGACGCGAGCCTAGAACACTAACAAAAATCACGGCGCTGCACGTAAACAAGGGAGTAGCACACTCTGATTTTTTATTTTTTGCACTTTTTTTTCCTCTTTTTTTTTTTGCTCCGCAACAATTTTTTTTTTCGAAAAAGTCTACAAATGGTCTAAAAACTGCCTAGCCAGAATTTTCCAGACTTAGTTTTTTTTTTGAAACTGGAACTATTTTTCTTCTGCGGGTAGCACGAAAATTGGGGAATCCGACTTGTTCACGACTCGTAGTATCGCGTGATCTGGAACTCTAAAATAAAGGAATAAATACTGGACTCGGACTAGGACTGGTGGCAGAGATGAATATGGTGGACTCGGACTGGTGATGGTATATGACGGTAGTATATGTGGGCTCGGATTGGTGGTGGTATATGGACTCGGATCGGTGGTGGTATCTGGACTCGGATCGGTGGTGGTATATGGACTCAGAGAAATAGCAGATAAGCTGTGGTGGTATATGGTAGGGGCGATGATGATGGTGCGGCGGCGGCGTGACAACTTGTGAACAGAACTCGAAACTCTAAAGAACTAGACGCTAAGACCAGCAACTTGACACGACGATGCAACCGCAAATTCAACAAAGCAAAAACCCTAAAAAGATTATGCAAAGGCTCAGATTGGTTCGGATATGATGAACTAACCCTAAATTTTTTTTTGGCTTTTTCCTGGACTGTAGGTATGAAGAACAGACTCAATCTAAACTACGAAAAACTGTAAATCTCACCGAGCAACCTGGGAATCTGATACCACTTGATAGAGGCGAGGGTGTCCCGATCTTTCGATGAGATGATAGCTATCGTTTTTGGTGGAGTAGACTTTGACGATCCGACTACGAACGTGCGAGGACGTCGCGCCTTAGCAATCGCTAAACCAACTCCGAGAGGTTATTGACCACGCCGGAGCACAATCAACCTGACCACGAGGGTCTATCTCCTGCAAGCAAATGAAGAACAAGCAAGAAACTAAGATTTGCAATCTAGATATTGCGAATATAAGATGAAAGCTTTATTGATCAAGGTGGGGTTCTGTGACGTCTTGGTCTGGTCGTTGAACACAAACGAAGTACGCGAAGTTGCAGCTATGGCGAACTTTTAATCTAAACAAAACCCAAAGTCTAAACGGTGCCCTAAGGGCTGTATATATGGAGGAAGAGGAGGGGATTTCGTGGCCCTTGAAGGAGGGGTCCGAAACCAACCCTATCTCTTGTTTCCCCACACATACGGACTCTAAAAACAGCCTATACTCAAGTATTTCGAAATTACATGGGCCTGGCCCAATAATAAGGTGACGCAGCACCTATAATAGCCTCTGGACGAAATTTATGGAGTGACATCTTGTATATTTCGTCCAAGGCTTCCTGCACTCATTATGGTGGCTTCAAAGTCCTGAAATCATCACTTGTAACTCCGTTCTTGTTCCCCTTGTGCATGCCATCATCTCCATGCTTGAACTTGCTCCAAGGTTCCTCTTTCTTGTCCAAGCTAGGCCCTTCATTTGTAAGCAAAACAAATGTATCCAATTTAGGCAGCATCATATTCTCATGAACTTTAGAATCATTACCAAGAAACGAAAGTACCTGATATTTTAATTGGCGTGCGCGAGCTCTAGTAATTGGTCCAGTATGTATAGAAGCAGGGGCTGTGGGTGTAACAATGGTATTGATGTCCTCATCATCTTTTTTTCTTTTTCTTTTTTGCACTTTTTTTTTTGCTCCGCAACAAATTTTTTTCGAAAAAGTCTACAAATGGTCTAAAAACTGCCTAGCCAGAATTTTCCAGACTTAGTTTTTTTTTTTGAAACTGGAACTATTTTTCTTCTACGGGTAGCACGAAAATTGGGGAATCCGACTTGTTCACGACTCGCAGTATCGCGTGATCTGGAACTCTAAAATAAAGGAATAAATACTGGACTCGGACTAGGACTGGTGGCAGAGATGAATATGGTGGAACTCGGACTGGTGATGGTATATGACGGTAGTATATGTGGACTCGGATTGGTGGTGGTATATGGACTCGGATCGGTGGTGGTATATGGACTCAGAGAAATAGCAGATAAGCTGTGGTGGTATATGGTAGGGGCGATGATGATGGTGCGGCGGCGGCGTGACAACTTGTGAACAGAACTCGAAACTCTAAAGAACTAGACGCTAAGACCAGCAACTTGACACGACGATGCAACCGCAAATTCAACAAAGCCAAAACCCTAAAAAGATTATGCAAAGGCTCAGATTGGTTCGGATATGATGAACTAACCCTAATTTTTTTTTGTGGCTTTTTTTTTGGACAATACGTAAGAAAATAAATCTAATCTAGGGAAAACTGGAAATTCTCACCGAGCAACCTGAAAACTGATACCACTTGATAGAGGCGAGGGTGTCCCGATCTTTCGATGAGATGGTAACTATCGATTTGGTGGAGCCGACTTTGACGATCCGACTACAAACGTGCACGACGTTGCGCCTTAGCAATCGCTAAACCAATCTCCTGAGGTTACTGACGATGCTGGAAGCACGATCAACCTGACCACGAAGGTCTATTCCTGCACGCAATCGAAGAACAAGCAAGAATATGATAATGCAATCTGAATATTGCGAATATAGATGAAGTATTGATAATGGTGGTGATCCGAAAGCGGTCTTGGTCTGGTCGTTGGACACAAACGAAGTACACGAAGTTGCAATGGCTAACTTTTAACTAAACAAATCCCAAAGTCTAAACGGTGCCCTAAGGGCTGTATATATGGAGGAAGAGGAGGGGATTTCGTGGCCCTTGAAGGAGGGGTCCGAAACCAACCCTATCTCTTGTTTCCCCACACATACGGACTCTAAAAACAGCCTATACTCAAGTATTTCGAAATTACATGGGCCTGGCCCAATAATAAGGTGACGCAGCACCTATAATAGCCTCTGGACGAAATTTATGAAGTGACATCTTGTATATTTCGTCCAAGGCTTCCTGCACTCATTATGGTGGCTTCAAAGTCCTGAAATCATCACTTGTAACTCCGTTCTTGTTCCCCTTGTGCATGCCATCATCTCCATGCTTGAACTTGCTCCAAGGTTCCTCTTTCTTGTCCAAGCTAGGGCCTTCATTTGTAAGCAAAACAAATGTATCCAATTTAGGCAGCATCATATTCTCATGAACTTTAGAATCATTACCAAGAAACGAAAGTACCTGATAATTTAATTGGCGTGCGCGAGCTCTAGTAACTGGTCCAGTATGTATAGAAGCAGGGGCTGTGGGTGTAACAATGGTATTGATGTCCTCATCAAACTCTAAAATAAAGGAATAAATACTGGACTCGGACTAGGACTGGTGGCAGAGATGAATCTGGTGGAACTCGGACTGGTGATGGTATATGACGGTAGTATATGTGGGCTCGGATTGGTGGTGGTATATGGACTCGGATCGGTGGTGGTATATGGACTCGGATCGGTGGTGGTATATGGACTCAGAGAAATAGCAGATAAGCTGTGGTGGTATATGGTAGGGGCGATGATGATGGTGCGGCGGCGGCGTGACAACTTGTGAACAGAACTCGAAACTCTAAAGAACTAGACGCTAAGACCAGCAACTTGACACGACGATGCAACCGCAAATTCAACAAAGCAAAAACCCTAAAAAGATTATGCAAAGGCTCAGATTGGTTCGGATATGATGAACTAACCCTAAATTTTTTTTTCCTGGACTGTAGGTATGAAGAACAGACTCGATCTAAACTACGAAAAACTGCAAATCTCACCGAGCAACCTGGGAATCTGATACCACTTGATAGAGGCGAGGGTGTCCCGATCTTTCGATGAGATGATAGCTATCGTTTTTGGTGGAGTAGACTTTGACGATCCGACTACGAACGTGCGAGGACGTCGCGCCTTAGCAATCGCTAAACCAACTCCGAGAGGTTATTGACCACGCCGGAGCACAATCAACCTGACCATGAGGGTCTATCTCCTGCAAGCAAACGAAGAACAAGCAAGAAACTAAGATTTGCAATCTGGATATTGCGAATATAAGATGAAAGCTTTATTGATCAAGGTGGGTTCTGTGACGTCTTGGTCTGGTCGTTGAACACAAACGAAGTACGCGAAGTTGCAGCTATGGCGAACTTTTAATCTAAACAAAACCCAAAGTCTAAACAGTGCCCTAAGGGCTGTATATATGGAGGAAGAGGAGGGGATTTCGTGGCCCTTGAAGGAGGGGTCCGAAACCAACCCTATCTCTTGTTTCCCCACACATACGGACTCTAAAAACAGCCTATACTCAAGTATTTCAAAATTACATGGGCCTGGCCAAATAATAAGGTGACGCAGCACCTATAATAGCCTCTGGACGAAATTTATGAAGTGACATCTTGTATATTTCGTCCAAGGCTTCCTGCACTCATTATGGTGGCTTCAAAGTCCTGAAATCATCACTTGTAACTCCGTTCTTGTTCCCCTTGTGCATGCCATCATCTCCATGCTTGAACTTGCTCCAAGGTTCCTCTTTCTTGTCCAAGCTAGGCCTTTCATTTGTAAGCAAAACAAATGTATCCAATTTAGGCAGCATCATATTCTCATGAACTTTAGAATCATTACCAAGAAACGAAAGTACCTGATATTTTAATTGGCGTGCGTGAGCTCTAGTAATTGGTCCAGTATGTATAGAAGCAGGGGCTGTGGGTGTAACAATGGTATTGATGTCCTCATCAGCCACGGGCAGTGGGCGCGGGGAGGCGAACGGCGACGATGGTCGGCGACGGCGTCGAAGGAGGCAGACCGGTGGGGAGGAGGAGGCAGGCCGGCGAGGTGGCGCGGGCTCCGGCGGCGTCGCGGTCCCAGCGCGTCGAGGGCGACGCCGCGTCGCGCGTCGGGTGGCGCGCCGCGCATGCGGCGGGGCGCGTGGGCGCGGGGCTGCCCCGTCCGGTTCTGGATCGGGTGGGGGGTAGTGAGCGAGGGGGTGGGGGGAATGCTATCCGGTGGGGGGGGTGGGGATTAGGTTTGGCCTCCTGGGGGAGGCCATATAGGGGAGAGGTGGGCCGGTGGCCAGTTGGGCCGTGGGGGGGGGGAGGGGGTTTCCTCTTTTCTTCTTTTTTCTTTCTTTTTCTTTTTCTTTTTTTTTTTTCTTTATTTATTTCTTTTACTTCAGTTTAGTAAATAGTTAGGCCACATATTGAATTTTGTAAAATATAGGAACTGCTCCAACAAATACTAGGCATTACCTAACACTACCAAAAATTAGTTTGGAGACAATTGGAGCTCCCACAAATTTTACAATAATTAACATGCATTAATCCTAGCTGTTTTAATTATGTTAGAGCCACCTAATTATTTTATTATTTGTTAGTTTCAATTTTAGACTAGCCTCTGCAATATTTGTTATTTATCGAACATTTTAGTTTCTATGTTGGACAACTTTTATATTTCACTTTCATTTAAATTTGAATTTGACTTAGGAGTTGAAATGCAATATGATGCTAATGATGAATATGCACTGTTAATCTCACTGACATGTCAGTATCAAAAGTGATTACTGTAGCTAATGACAGGGGGTGTTACAACTCTCCTCATCTATCAAGAATTCTCGTGCCGAGAATTAAGAGGAAGACTGAAAGAAAGATGGGTATTCTTCGCGAAGACGATCCTCGCGTTCCCAAGTGGCCTCATCTTCAGAATGATTCGACCACTGAACCTTGAGGAATTTGATTGACTTTTGACGAGTCCGACGTTCAGTTTCATCAAGAACACGGATGGGATATTCTGGATAAGACAGATCTTCCCGCAATTCAAGCACTTCGTGATCCACAGCTCGAATAGGATCCTTGAAGGAGCGACGGAGTTGGGATACATGAAAGACATCATGTACTTGAGAAAGATTAGGCGGCAATTGCAATTGATATGCCACTTCTCCTCGACGGGCAAGAATACGGAACGGGCCAATGTAGCGAGGAGCTAACTTGCCTTTGATTCCGAACCTATGAGTGCCTTTCAACGGAGTGACGCGGAGGTAAGCTTGCTCGCCAGGTTGATAGACCATTTCCTGGTGCTTTCGGTCATAGTTGCTTTTCTGACGAGACTGAGCAGTTTTCAAATGTTCACGGACAATGCGGACTTGGTCTTCTGCTTGCTGAATAATGTCCGGTCCGACGAGTGAGCGTTCCCCAGTTTCTGACCAATTCAGAGGGGTTCGACACTTACGACCGTATAGAACTTCAAACGGTGCCATCTTCAGACTAGCTTGATAGCTATTGTTGTAAGAGAATTCGGCATACGGGAGAGATTCCTCCCATTTCTTACTGAAGGAGATGACGCAAGCTCGAAGCATATCTTCGAGCACTTGATTAACTCGTTCAACTTGACCCTGTGACTGAGGGTGAAAAGCGGTGCTAAAAGACAGGTGTGTTCCCATAGCTTCTTGGAAACTATTCCAGAATCTGGAGGTGAAGAGGCTGCCACGATCAGAACTGATCTCCAACGGAACACCGTGGAGTGACACAATTCAGGAAACATACAAGTCTGCTAACTGGCTAGCAGTGATTGTCTCTTTAACTGGTAGAAATTGAGCAACCTTAGAGAATCGGTCAATGACAACAAATATAGCATCATTACCCTTCTGGGATTTGGGAAAACCAGTAATGAAATCCATTTGGACCTTGTCCCATTTCCATTCAGGAATTGCAAGGGGTTGCAGAGTTCCTGCGGGCCTTTGATGTTGAGCTTTAACGCGGCGGCAAACGTCACACTCAGAAACATAACGAGCAATATCTCGCTTCATATTAGGCCACCAGTATCTCTGACAAATGTCACGGTACATCTTTGTGCTACCAGGATGAATTGACAGAGGAGTGTCATGAGCTTCCATCATACCGTGTTCTCTCTCATCTTTAAACTTAGGTACGAAGAGACGGTGTTGGAAAAATAGGATCCCATCATTATCAAGACGGAACTCCGACGGTTTTCCTTTTTCAAGGTATCGCTTGATCCTTTCAACTTCAGAGTCATACCGTTGCATAGTTTTAATGCTGTGTTCTAAATCTGGTTCGACAACGAGGGTATTGAGATAACCCTATCGAACAATATGGAGGTTCAATTTACGAAACTCTTCATAAAGAAGAGGTTGTGATTCCTGAACCATATGGTTGCTGCAATAAGCCTTGCGGCTCAAAGCATCGGCCATTACATTTGCCTTGCCAGGGGTGTATGAGATATTCATATCATAAACGGCTATTCTCTCGAGCCATCTTTGTTGACGAAGGTTCAGATCCGGTTGAGTATACAAATACTTCAAACTTTGATGATCCGTATATATCTCACAACGGTTACCGAGAAGGTAATGTCGCCATAGCTTCAGGGCATAAATAACCGCAGAAAGTTCGAGATCGTGCACTGGGTAATTTTCTTCGTGAGGACGCAATTGTCGGGAGGCATAAGCAATCACCTTGCGTTCTTGCATTAGGACACAGCCTAATCCTTGACGGGAGGCATCGCAGTATATCACGAAATCCTTTTGGGAATCCGGGGGTGCTAATACTGGGGCAGATATCAATTTATCTTTTAGTGTCTGAAAGCTTTCTTGACATTTTTCTGTCCACTCAAATTTAACACCTTTGTGAAGCAGATTTGTCAATGGTTTTGCAATCTTGGAAAAGTTCTCAACGAATCGACGGCAATAACTTGCAAGTCCAAGAAAACTTCTAACTTGCTTGACATTCTTCGGGGGAGTCCAGTCAAGAATAGCCTGAACTTGTTCGGGGTTAACAGCAATTCCATCCTTGGAAATCACATGTCCAAGGTAAGTTACTTCAGAAAGCCAAAATTCACATTTGGAATACTTGGCATACAACTAGTGTTCTCGAAGCCTTTCTAGTACCAAACGGAGGTGTTCAGCATGTTCTTCTTTATTCTTAGAATAAATCAGGATATCATCCAAATATACCACGACGAATTTGTCGAGGTAATCCATGAATATATAATTCATCAGACGGGAGAAAGTTGCTGGGGCATTCGTTAGGCCAAACGACATGACGGTGTATTCATAGGAGCCATAACGAGTGACGAATGCAGTCTTGGGAATATCCTCTTCACGGACACGGATCTGGTGATAACCCAACCTCAGGTCGAGTTTAGAGAACACCGATGATCGATCAACTTGCTGGATCCTACTCTCCGTGTGCACTCTGATGCAGAAGCCGGTCTCGAGCTGTAAGAAGAGGTCCACGTGCAGGTGTATGACCTCCAACAGCAGGCCAATCAATACCAGCATACATCTAAGTCCTGCACGGGTAAAGGATGTGCTCAGGATGTATCCCTGCGCGAACAGCGGGTAGCAACTGCGTCATAGCATCGTAGAGACGAGCTCGAGTGGCAACCAACTCAACGGCAAGAGCCCGAACAGTGCGATCCAGAGCCTGAGTGCACTGAATCAGAACGCGCGGGTCATAGCGACGAGGCTCGAATGGGGCACAGATAGCTGTGTAATATCCAGTAGCATCTCCAGCAGGGGCATACGGAATGTATCGGAACTCAGAGTCATCCAAGATATCGCTGAACTGTCCTCGGAGACGTGCGACGGCAGAGTAGGCGGCATCATGGACTGCCATCTCAATCGTCACGCCTAATCCGTGAAAAAGGTGTAGCTCGGTGTCTGAGTTGGTCTGCTGATCATAAATCCGAACTTCAGCATAGTACTGTTCCTGGTTGAACTCGCGATAAACCTCATAGACCATGTACTCAGGATACCAACGGTAGCCAAGTCTGGTCATGAGAGCGATCAGGACAGCTGCAAACCCAGGGGTATTACGAGCCCAAGTGCGAAGCACAAGCTGTGTCGTAGGATGTGGTGGAAACAAACGGTCCATCTGAAACAGAGGAAATTCAGATTCGTCAAATGACAATGAGAAGTTTAACACAACTCGGAGAGAAAAGTTAAACAAAACAATGGAAAGGAAAATGATTATCAGACTAATCAGATCAATGATAGGGAAATCGCACAGATATCCAGCTCTCCGGGTAGACAGGATTTACGAGATCCTAAGTGTCGGCGTTAGTAAAATTTATTTAACCCGAGTAGAAGAGAGATCAGAGTCCCAGAGTATTGACGAGGAATAAAAGATCCTAATACCACCCAGTTGGCAACGTGGGCCCGTAACCCACACACCCCCCTTAGTTGTACGACTCTGCGTAGTAACTATCGAGTGCCGAGGGTGATACCTCATAACGCACTCCCGATGAATACTCTGCAGTGTAGCTGTTCGGTCGTGGTCATCGAGGGTGATTCCTCCTTCTCCACTTCCGATACGACTCTGTCGTGTGACCCCTCAGTGTGAACCTCGAGGGTGATACCTCATACGTTCGCCCTGATGATTTCGTCGAGTGGAATCCGCCGAGGGTGATTCCTCGGGTTTCCCCCTTGATGTTATGACCACACGATTACTTGACCTCTGTTACAGGCGGGTCCACCCTGGTGGGTACCCGCTGGGGATCTATGATTTCGGGTGTGCCGAAAGGGCACTCGAGTGTGACATTGTGGCGGAGCATCAGAGACTCTAATTGTCTCCGCTTGATACTAATTGAGCCTATTGGATTTGGGTGTGTGATCTGAGTGGGTCGACGTGCCCTATACGCACTACCACCACGCGGGATAATGGTTATGGGACCCTCTGCGAAGTACGTTTCTCTGAAAGCTCGTCTGACGTCACGATTCATCGTGCGGGCTGATTGTCGGGATTGGGCTGGATACTTCACTGACGAGTTCAGTGTCGCGCCTGCACCCCGGCCAGTCTCGCAACGCGCAGGGTGCCCAGGGCGATGGCCCGAGACCTCTGGGTGCATAGGTTAGTCCGGCCTGCTGACCTCTCTGCCGAGCCTAGGTAGAGCGCTGTTTCGTGTTGATCTTCCGAAGACGGGCATTACCCAGCAAGTGTGTCCGGCCAGAGTTGATCGAGCGTGTTGGGTAACAGTAGTGCACCCCTGCAGGGATGAATCTTCTATCGATAGCCGGTCCTACGGTAAAGGACGCTCAGTTTGTGTATCCCGATCTACTACTTAAACTGGATACTTGTTACTTAATTGAAGCTTCGGGATCGCTTTCTCGCTTGGGAGTCGAGGAAGGATCTTTAAGCTATACTTCAACATGTTTGCTAAATAAAATGCTATTCTACTCTCTTCTACTGCTGCAAGATGATGACCTTGTGCAGATGTTTGAAGATGCTAGTCTTCGATAGGACTAGGCCTTCTCTCTATTCTGGCATTTCTGCAGCCCAGTCCACTTATACAGCCTTTCTTCATTGATAATGTTGCATATGTAGCATAGATCCTTGCTTGCTGATAGAAGCGAGGGTGTCCCGATCTTTCGATGAGATGATAGCTATCGTTTTTGGTGGAGTAGACTTTGACGATCCGACTACGAACGTGCGAGGACGTCGCGCCTTAGCCATCGCTAAACCAACTCCGAGAGGTTATTGACCACGCCGGAGCACAATCAACCTGACCACGAGGGTCTATCTCCTGCAAGCAAACGAAGAACAAGCAAGAAACTAAGTGATAGAGGCGAGGGTGTCCCGATCTTTCGATGAGATGATAGCTATCGTTTTTGGTGGAGTAGACTTTGACGATCCGACTACGAACGTGCGAGGACGTCGCGCCTTAGCAATCGCTAAACCAACTCCGAGAGGTTATTGACCACGCCGGAGCACAATCAACCTGACCACGAGGGTCTATCTCCTGCAAGCAAACGAAGAACAAGCAAGAAACTAAGATTTGCAATCTGGATATTGCGAATATAAGATGAAAGCTTTATTGATCAAGGTGGGGTTCTGTGACGTCTTGGTCTGGTCGTTGAACACAAACGAAGTACGCGAAGTTGCAGCTATGGCGAACTTTTAATCTAAACAAAACCCAAAGTCTAAACGGTGCCCTAAGGGCTGTATATATGGAGGAAGAGGAGGGGATTTCGTGGCCCTAGAAGGAGGGGTCCGAAACCAACCCTATCTCTTGTTTCCCCACACATACGGACTCTAAAAACAGCCTATACTCAAGTATTTCGAAATTACATGGGCCTGGCCCAATAATAAGGTGACGCAGCACCTATAATAGCCTCTGGACGAAATTTATGAAGTGACATCTTGTATATTTCGTCCAAGGCTTCCTGCACTCATTATGGTGGCTTCAAAGTCCTGAAATCATCACTTGTAACTCCGTTCTTGTTCCCCTTGTGCATGCCATCATCTCCATGCTTGAACTTGCTCCAAGGTTCCTCTTTCTTGTCCAAGCTAGGCCCTTCATTTGTAAGCAAAACAAATGTATCCAATTTAGGCAGCATCATATTCTCATGAACTTTAGAATCATTACCAAGAAACGAAAGTACCTGATATTTTAATTGGCGTGCGCGAGCTCTAGTAATTGGTCCAGTATGTATAGAAGCAGGGGCTGTGGGTGTAACAATGGTATTGATGTCCTCATCATCTTTTTTTCTTTTTTTTTGCACTTTTTTTTTTGCTCCGCAACAATTTTTTTTCGAAAAAGTCTACAAATGGTCTAAAAACCGCCTTGCCAGAATTTTCCAGACTTAGTTTTTTTTTTTTTGAAACTGGAACTATTTTTCTTCTACGGGTAGCACGAAAATTGGGGAATCCGACTTGTTCACGACTCGCAGTATCGCGTGATCTGGAACTCTAAAATAAAGGAATAAATACTGGACTCGGACTAGGACTGGTGGCAGAGATGAATATGGTGGAACTCGGACTGGTGATGGTATATGACGGTAGTATATGTGGACTCGGATTGGTGGTGGTATATGGACTCGGATCGGTGGTGGTATATGGACTCAGAGAAATAGCAGATAAGCTGTGGTGGTATATGGTAGGGGCGATGATGATGGTGCGGCGGCGGCGTGACAACTTGTGAACAGAACTCGAAACTCTAAAGAACTAGACGCTAAGACCAGCAACTTGACACGACGATGCAACCGCAAATTCAACAAAGCAAAAACCCTAAAAAGATTATGCAAAGGCTCAGATTGGTTCGGATATGATGAACTAACCCTAAATTTTTTGTGGCTTTTTTTTTGGACAATACGTAAGAAAATAAATCTAATCTAGGGAAAACTGGAAATTCTCACCGAGCAACCTGAAAACTGATACCACTTGATAGAGGCGAGGGTGTCCCGATCTTTCGATGAGATGGTAACTATCGATTTGGTGGAGCCGACTTTGACGATCCGACTACAAACGTGCACGACGTTGCGCCTTAGCAATCGCTAAACCAATCTCCTGAGGTTACTGACGATGCTGGAAGCACGATCAACCTGACCACGAAGGTCTATTCCTGCACGCAATCGAAGAACAAGCAAGAATATGATAATGCAATCTGAATATTGCGAATATAGATGAAGTATTGATAATGGTGGGGATCCGAAAGCGGTCTTGGTCTGGTCGTTGGACACAAACGAAGTACACGAAGTTGCAATGGCTAACTTTTAACTAAACAAATCCCAAAGTCTAAACGGTGCCCTAAGGGCTGTATATATGGAGGAAGAGGAGGGGATTTCTTGGCCCTTGAAGGAGGGGTCCGAAACCAACCCTATCTCTTGTTTCCCCACACATACGGACTCTAAAAACAGCCTATACTCAAGTATTTCGAAATTACATGGGCCTGGCCCAATAATAAGGTGACGCAGCACCTATAATAGCCTCTGGACGAAATTTATGAAGTGACATCTTGTATATTTCGTCCAAGGCTTCCTGCACTCATTATGGTGGCTTCAAAGTCCTGAAATCATCACTTGTAACTCCGTTCTTGTTCCCCTTGTGCATGCCATCATCTCCATGCTTGAACTTGCTCCAAGGTTCCTCTTTCTTGTCCAAGCTAGGCCCTTCATTTGTAAGCAAAACAAATGTATCCAATTTAGGCAGCATCATATTCTCATGAACTTTAGAATCATTACCAAGAAACGAAAGTACCTGATATTTTAATTGGCGTGCGCGAGCTCTAGTAATTGGTCCAGTATGTATAGAAGCAGGGGCTGTGGGTGTAACAATGGTATTAATGTCCTCATCATCCTCCCCTTCTTGAAATGAAGTCGTCCTCGATGGAAGCTCATCTTCCTCACCCAAATAAGGCTTCAGATCTGCAATGTTAAAAGTGGGACTAACCCCAAAATCTGCAGGCAGCTCAAGTTTATATGCATTATCATTTATTTTCTCTAACACCTTAAAAGGACCATCAGCACGTGGCATTAGCTTTGATTTGCGCAAATCAGGAAATCTATCCTTACGCAAATGTAACCAAACAAGATCTCCAGGTGCAAACACAACATGTTTTCTACCCTTATCTCCAGCAAGTTTATATTTAGCATTCATACGCTCAATTTTCTCCTTAGTTAACTCATGCATTTTTAAGATCAATTCAGCACGTTGTTTAGCATCAAAATTAACCTTCTCCGAAGATGGAAGAGGCAACAAATCAATTGGTGCACGAGGAAGGAAACCATACACAATTTCAAAAGGACACATCTTAGTAGTAGAATGCAATGAACGATTATAAGCAAATTCAATATGAGGCAAGCATTCTTCCCACATTTTCTTGTTATTCTTCAAAACAGCCCTAAGCATAGTAGACAATGTTCTATTGACTACTTCAGTTTGTCCATCAGTTTGGGGGTGACATGTAGTACTAAAAAGCAGTTTAGTCCCCAACTTAGCCCATAAACATCTCCAAAAGTGGCTAAGAAATTTAGTATCACGATCTGAAACAATAGTATTTGGCACACCATGCAAGCGTATAATTTCACGAAAGAACTAATCAGCAACATTAACAGCATCATCGCTTTTATGACATGGTATAAAGTGTGCCATTTTCGAGAACCTATCCACGACAACAAATATGCTATCCCTCCCCTTCTTTGTTCGAGGTAAACCTAAAACAAAGTCCATAGATATATCCTCCCAAGGAACACTAGGTACAGGCAAAGGCATATATAAACCATGAGGATTGAGTTGTGACTTAGCTTTTTGACATGTAGTGCAGCGAGCAACAAAACGCTAAACATCCCGTCTCATCTTTGGCCAAAAGAAATGTGTAGCAAGTATATCCTTCGTCTTCTTCACGCCAAAGTGTCCCATTAATCCTCCTCCATGCGCCTCCTGCAACAACAAAAGACGAACGGAGCTAGCTGGAATGCATAGCTTGTTAGCACGAAACACAAATCCATCGTTAACGACGAACTTGTTCCATGTTCTCCCTTCCTTACAATTCTGCAATACATCTTTAAATTCAGCATCATGCACATATTGATCTTTGATGGTCTCCAAACCAAATATTTTAAAGTCAAGTTGTGAAAGCATAGTATAACGACGAGACAATGCATCAGCAATAACCTTTTCTTTACCCTTCTTGTGTTTAATGACATAAGGGAAAGTCTCAATAAATTCAACCCATTTAGCATGTCTACGGTTCAGTTTTGCTTGACTTTTAATGTGTTTCAAAGATTCATGATCAGAATGTATAACAAATTCTTTGGGCCATAAATAATGTTGCCATGTTTCTAAGGTCCGAACAAGAGCATATAATTCTTTATCATAAGTAGAATAGTTCAGACTAGGCCCACTCAATTTTTCAGAAAAGTATGCAACAGGTTTGCCATCTTGTAATAAAACACCTCCTAATCCAATTCCACTAGCATCACATTCAAGCTCAAAAGTCTTATTAAAATCAGGAAGTTGGAGTAAAGGAGCATGTGTCAACTTATCTTTCAATACCGTGAAGGCTTCTTCCTGTGAGGTACCCCAAACAAAAGGCACATCCTTCTTTGTAAGCTCATTGAGAGGTGCAGCAATGGTGCTGAAATCTATCACAAAACGCCTATAGAAACCAGCGAGTCCAAGAAAACTCCTCACTTGAGTGACCGTTTTGGGCTGTGGCCAACTCTCAATAGCTTCAATCTTGGCTTTATCAACTTCAATTCCCTGTGGAGTAACAACATAGCCAAGAAAAGATACTCGGTCGGTGCAAAAGGTGCACTTCCCAAGGTTACCAAACAAACGTGCATCACGTAAAGCAATAAAAACAGCACGTAAATGTTCCAAATGTTCCTCCAAAGATCTGCTATAAATCAGTATATCATCAAAACAGACTACCACAAATCGTCCAATGAAAGCACGTAAAACTTCGTTCATTAATCTCATGAAAGTACTAGGTGCATTAGTTAACCCAAAAGGCATGACTAACCACTCATATAATCCAAACTTTGTTTTAAATGCTGTTTTCCATTCATCCCCCAATTTCATACGAATTTGATGGTATCCACTACGCAAATCAACTTTGGAGAATATTGTAGAGCCACTCAATTCATCAAGCATATCATCTAGTCTAGGAATAGGATGACGATAACGAATAGTAATATTATTAATGCCTCTACAATCAACACACATACGCGATGTACCATCCTTTTTCGGCACTAGAATAATAGGAACAGCACAAGGACTAAGGGATTCGCGTATATAACCTTTGTCGAGCAACTCCTGTACTTGACGCATAATCTCCTTCGTCTCCTCTGGATTGGTACGGTATGGCGCACGGTTTGGCAACGAAGCACCGGGAATTAAGTCAATCTGATGCTCAATCCCGCGAATAG